>CAAHFI011655694.1:0-15884 GCA_900893395.1 Euglena gracilis
TTTTCCAAAAGATACAAATGATCCTCCTCAGAGTTTGCACCAACCCCTGTGTCATCGAAAAAAGAAGCCAGGTGTCCATCTTTCAAAATCTCTCTCACCCTCAAACCCGTTTTGCATTGGGAGGTTAGGATTTACATAACTGGTCAGCCTCATGGTTGCCGTGAAAAGTCGCATCAACCTCATCCGGCTTCGCAGGATAATACCAGGGTGCTCGGCTGAGAGGATCGGCAAATGTTTGCGTGTTACACGGGGTGTAAAAAAACACCAGGTTAAACTGACTCAAGAATTCATGCCATCGGCATCTTCTGCCCACTGATGACATGGCCCTTGTTCAGGTCCTCAGTATACCAGTGTTGAAGGTTCTCATGATCTGTCAACACGAGTATTTGGACCAAGCTGCTGGCTGTCCAGCTACAGAATTTCTAGAGAATAAGCACAGTGGCACATGTCTTCTTTTCGTGGATGCTACATTTAACTGTCCTTTGCCGTTGTCGCCCTGTAGCTTCCTGCTGAAGATAGCCACAGGTAGGAGTTGGTTTGCCGCATTATGCTTGCTAAGTACCCCGCCAACAGGCGTAATCGCCGCTGTCTACTTCCAGGACATACAGTTTGTATGGATCCACGTTCTCGAGGAGCAAGTCCTTTATCGTTTTCAAAGCCTCGCGCAATTAGACATCCCAAATGACTTTTGCGTTATCGGGTGTCCTATTTTTAAGCTGTCGGGTTAGGGTTACCGCGGTATTAGGAAAAGATTTCATGTAAATAGCTTAATATTGGGTTAATCCCAAAAATACCTTTAAATGTGTTAAGGTCTTAATGACCTCAGCAGTCCATTTTTTAATGGCCTCCACCTTACTGGGTGCGGCTTTACGTCCCGTTCCTCAGGATATGCCCGCAAAACTGAACAGTTCCGTGAAACAGGTGCATTTTGGTACCCTTCATAAAAAGCACACACTTTTTGAACGCGGATAATACCGCCTGCACATCGCGATAATGCGGGTCGAGGGTATCCTCGCCCGATCTCGCGGACGGACCTTTATGCTTGCTAAGTACCCCGCCAACAGGCGTAATCGCCGCTGTCTACTTCCAGGACATACAGTTTGTATGGATCCACGTTCTCGAGGAGCAAGTCTTTATTTTTTTCAAAGCCTCGCGCAATTAGACATCCCAAATGACTTTTGTGTTATCGGGTGTCCTATTTTTAAGCTGTCGGGTTAGGGTTACCGCGGTATTAGGAAAAGATTTCATGTAAACAGCGTAATATTGGGTTAATCCCAAAAATACCTTTAAATGTGTTAAGGTCTTAATGACCTCAGCAGTCAGTTTTTTAATGGCCTCCACCTTACTGGGTGCGGCTTTACGTCCCGTTCCTCAGGATATGCCCGCAAAACTGAACAGTTCCGTGAAACAGGTGCATTTTGGTACCCTTCACAAAAAGCACACACTTTTTGAACGCGGATAATACCGCCTGCACGTCGCGATAATGCAGTTCGAGGGTATCCTCGCCCGATCTCGCGGACGGCGGTTGGGTTCCCACCAGTACATCATCGATGTACACCAGAGCGAACGGTAAATCGCGCAAAACCCACTTCATCATGCGTTGAAACATGGCTGGGCCATTCTTAACACCCACGGGGAGTACCGTCCGTTGGTACACACCCTTGGATGTCACGAATGCCGTGTACGGTTGTGAGTCAGGATGCAAATGTATCTGATGAAAACCATCTTCCAGATCAAAGATTGACCACAAACGGTTATCCGATTGTTTTGTGATCAAATCCTCGATCAGCAGTAACGGGAAGCGGTCATCTGTCGTTTGGGAGTGCAGGTACCGGTAATCCAGCGCCAGTCTCCACTTCTTCTGACCAGACTGGTCAGCGGGTTTGGGCACCACAAAAGTTTCTGATGTCCACTCGTTCTTGGAAGCGATCATCCACTTCGGCTGTATGAGTTTCTAAATCATCTCGTTGAGAGCCTGTTCACGTTCACCCGAACAACGGAAGAATTCCTGGTGCATGGGTGGGGAGCCATCCTTGAGCTCATTTTGCAAACACCGAACAGACCGCGAATCGCGGGGTCGATGTCGCAGGCGTAAACTGCGTTATCCAGTACACCTTAGAATTTGCGAGTAATTCACGAGCAATAGTCAGCAGAACTTGGGCTTTCGAAGCGAAAATCGCCGGGTCAGTTGCCATATTGGGTTTTCCCTTCCTACGACAACACTAATTGGTGGTGGCTTGTCCTCGCACAGTTTGCGCACTACCCCTCGCACACACACTACACCCCCAAGTTTGGCCCCCATGACGTCTCCCAGGACGTCCCCCCGTATTTCCACAACGGTTTCCACAACCGAAAACACCGGTTCCTACCCTAGGGGTAAAGAGAAAGCTGCCCCCACCCCTAACCACCGCACTTTTGCCGCTCGTTTCCCCTGCGGTGGGGAAAGCCAGTAGCTTAAGCCAGCACGTTTCGCTGGGTTCCCAGGCGAAAGCCCAAAGGCCTGAAGAAATTTCGGTGTCGAGTAGCCGCCCAGCTGCACTACTTTTTCGTTTTCCACCAGGTGTGTCGATCTCAGACACCCCTGTACACCCCCCAGCAGCTACCCCAACTGGCACCAAATTATGCACTGACGCCCACACAAACGTGCACCACAAACACCAACCCTCATACCAATGTGCTCACTGTCGGAGGATCTCCGCTTACCATGATTTTGATTGTGGATGTCTTGTTAAATCTTCCAAACTAATCCGATTGGATCCCGCAACCGGGAATTTTCACCCCCCTACACTTGGTAGTGGTACCTATGCTCGTGGTACTGGTACAACCGTTACGGATTTAGTAGATAACCCAATGGTACATAGCCTTGGTACAATGGGTGATACACCCAACAGTACACTTGGTAGTTGTTCACATCTCACACATACACTGGGAAAATTTTCGCAATTCGCGAATGTGAATCAAGCACTACAGTGCAAAGGCATAGCCTCCCTCTTCGGATTTGTGCATAGCGCTCCCTATGCACCTATGGCGCTGTCCACACCCCCCGCGCATATCGTGCTTTACTTTCATATTGCCAATCCCCTGCATATCGTGCATTCCGTGCTATGGCGCATCACTGATGATTGGGTATATGCCCAACCGAGCCATGACCCCCCTGGATCGAGTCCTATGGACATGTTTGTGGATGATTCACAACTCCGTTGTTCTGTTTTACAGCTTTCCCCCCGCCATTAAGGATTTTGAGCATATCTCCAAGTACCCCAAGGACACCTGGATTGCTTTTCAATTTGGTCAATCGCACTTTGAAACATTGTTTTTCAAAAATATCCGGTATGGCGGATTCCTTCGAGATGACCTTAGAAATCGATGCATTCTCTTCCAACGCGCTTTCGCGATTACTGGAACATTGGACGCAACATTCTAGCGTTTTTGATAAGTTTTGGGGCGACACTATCCTATGTATGCACCCCCGCCCTAAAACGTATCCCGCTTGTTGTAAAAAAGATTTTCCAGGATCAAGCGCGAGGCGCATTACTTGTTGCTGTGAATCCCTAAGCGGAAAGGTTTCAAAATTTGACTTATGTCACATATTATTGGTGAGACCTGCCAAACCATGTTCCTCTATTCGAGCATTTCCGTGGAGTAGTGTTACCACCTTTTCAATAAATCATTTTCCGTGTTTGTTTCTTTGACGCTTTCAATGTTACTCAGTATCGTCCCATGAATGTTAGTGTAGTGGATCATACCGACCACGTGGGAGCCGATACGGCTTTTCTCCATACTGCTGATAGGCATCATCGGTTTGCCCCCCCCCCCTGTGTTTGATATGGCCCATAAACAGGTTTCCGCTGTCATTGAAAGTGCAGGACAGCACCCCAATTCAGCAGAATTTTGTACGCGCATCAGTCGCAAATTTTCTGGTGCTTTGGAGAATCCTGTTTACACTTGCGATATAGATCCCACTATTCGCGTACCTTTTGGTGTTTGTAAAAATGAGCTTAAGGAAGGCGCGAAGCCAATGCATCGGAAATTCTTCCTTTGTTCAGGGGAAAGAGAGAGAGCTCTAAATGAAATGATTGAAAAGATCATAGAGGGGAAGTGGATCATCCCTTCCAAAGGTTGTTGTTCCTAAGCCCCTAGACCCATCAGGTCAGGAAAAGTGGAGGCTGGTACTAGATTATCGGTAGTTACACTCACAAACTACGGATGACCCATTCCAGTTACCTCTAATTGAAAACCTCACCACAAAACCAGCGGATAACCGCTTTTGGTCAATTTTCGACCTGGAGGATGGTTTCGACCAAATGCATCTGGAACCCGATTCGCAAGCCTATATGGCTTTTGTAACATCCAGAGGTGTTTAGCAATGAACGGTTTTACCAATGGGTGTTCAGAATGGACCAGCAATGTTTTAGCGCATGATCCAATGGATCTTACAGGATTTACCGTTTGTGGTTGTATACATTGATGCCCTTCAGCGAATACAAACGAGAATATTCTCCACATTCACTATCGTGATGTTCGCGCAGCATTAACCGCGTTTCTAAAACACAAACTTTTTGTCAAATGTGCCAAATGCACTTATTTCACGAAACCATAAAGTTTTGCACTAACACTCTTAATAATGGTCAACGACGAGTGGCACCTAGCAAACTAGAGGCCATTAAGAAATGGACACCTGAAGTCATCAACACCATCACCCACTTGAAAGGATTTTTGGGATTAGCCCAGTTCTACGCGATTTACATTATAGATTTCGCGAAAATCGCGGTACCTCTAACGAGGCGGCTCCAAAATCGCGCACCCGAAAATGCAAAAATAAAATGGGACGCAGATATGCGTGAAGGTCTAGAGAGCATTAAAAAGCTAGTGCTTGAAAATTTCACACTCGACATCGCGGATCCCTACAAGCCTTATGTGCTAGAAGTGGACAGGAGCAATTATGCCGTAGGCGGTGATCTAAGCCAGCATACCGCGGCTAACGAATTACGCCCGGTAGCATTTTTCAGTAGAAAGCTACAAGGTGAAGATGGCAAAGGCCAAGTCAAATCTAGTTTCTATGAGAAGTAAACGTACGCAATCGTACTTTTTTGCAAAAAATTCCGTAGTTGGGTCGCCAGTTCCTTGGTGTAAATACTGGTGTTGACTGACCATGAGAGTCTTAAACACTGGTACGCCGAGGATCTAAACAAAGCTGTGTCATCTGTTGGCCGAAGACGCCGATGGCATGAATTTTTGAGCCAGTTCAACCTAGTGGTTGGTTGTGTATACTCTCGGTCATACGCAAAAAGTAGCAGACCCACTCGGTCGAGCACCCTGACCTTCCCCCGGAAACCCAGATGAGAGTGATTCCGTCTTTCATGGCAGCCAACAGGATGATGAATATGCACGTCAATATGACGCAGCCGGCAATATGTTGGATTCTTTTCCCGTTTCATCGATTTTTCGTCCGTTGCCAGTCTCTCCTGTACTGGGGAGAAGGCGACGAGGCCGCACAGCTGGTCCTCGTCGCATTATACGATCCGAATCTCCTTCCCCCCTCTTCTTTCGCGAATGGCATTATTCCCATGACCCTGTATATCGCACGATAGTGCACAGACTGCGCAATGGCGAGGTTGTAAATAATTATTCCCTCTCCCCTTTGGTTGGTTTACCGCGATGACGCGGGATATAAATATTGTAAACCCCGTGACTTGGTTGATGAAGTACTTTTATGTTATCACAACCAAGGTCACCCTGTGGCCCCCAAACTTCTTTCTTTGGTGGGTCGCAGGTATTTTACAACCCTGAAAGAAAAAGAATTGCATTCGCGCTGCTTTCAAATTTCGCAACCGTGCCAAATTTGTCAAGCGGTGAAACCACGCAGAGGTACCCCCCCTGGTACGCTTGACTTTTTCCCTGTACATCCTGACATCTTTACGTCCCTCTGCATCGCTTTTCTTGAGTTAGGTCCATGCAAAGGTTGAGACGGCAAAATATTTTATTATGTTCTTGTTGTCGTCTGTCGGTTGAGTGGTTACATAGTAGCCATTCCATGCCAATTTTAGTGCAGATATTTATGGGGAAGTGTATTTCTCTAATGGGCTTACCAAATGAGATTGTCAGTGATCAATATCACTTGATCTCATCTTGATTCTTCACAAACACGCCCCAGCCAGCACCAACGGTGCCATACCCCGCATTCACCGCAAAGTTGGTGAATCTCGCAGAGAAAACTCTGCGGACTTCCCTGCGCGTTAGCGCACTCGAAAGAGTAGACCGCTCCTACAGGTGATGTGGGATACCCACTGTCGCCAGATTTTGGGCCTGGCCAATAGGCCTATTGCACAGTGGTGCGCCTGTGGCCAAACGCTGATGACAGGAAAAGTGTACCTCATGCCTGGGGAATATCCCCCTGACGTCAGCATGTGTACACTGGGTATCCATGTACCGCCGATGCCGCGGATCCAACATCACACAGGTGCATTCACCGAATACATGCTGGAGCACAGCCGCCCAGTGGAGGAAAGCGGGGCGGGAGGCATCACAGCAGCCATCGCGAAATTTTTCACGACGCCCAGTCCACACCTCGTATGCCAAGACCGCCACCACCCGAATACCGGAAACCCCCAACACAATATGCGTATGAGCCAACGACGCAACCGTCAACGGCACTACCACCATTTCCATTTCCATCCCATCTGGAAGCTGGAAGTCGGCTGCCCGTACAACGGGATCAGCTGGTGGCTCAGGAGCCGGAATCCTGGGCTGAGGATGTGTAGCGGGTCGGGGCCGAAGGCCGTATGGCTGTGGAAGAGGATGTACCAATGGTACATGAACCCCTTCCAGAGGCCTGCTTCACATCACCTCTGCAAGCCATCCAGTACTACCAATCCCTAGAACAACTCCAGGGCCCACAGTCTGCAGAACGCAGATATGCGTCATAGCCATACAGGCCGGTAGACCTGGGGAAACGGGGTAGACCAGAATCTTCATTCCCAATGGAGAGACCAAAAACCCCAGCACCAGCCCCGGCCAGACAGGCTACACCTGCACAGCAACTTCGGGCATCGGGTGGCTACCAGGCCACACCCCCTCCCGTACCTTTTTTGCCTTTTTACCGTGCCGGCTAAGCCAGCACAAATGGCGCAACCCCTCATACCGGTGCCAGCAAAAGCAGCAGCGCTAACAACCCCAGCAGCGCGAACGGCGCCACAGCCTGTAGCACGCCAACGGGCCCACAGCCTGTAGCAGCGCCAATCGCGCTGCCACCTCAGGAGACACCAGACCAGTACCTCCAGGCCAACAGGCCACAACCCGGGTACTGCCTGTTCCTGAACCCACTCCGCAACACCTCGAGGAAGCCGAACTGGCCCAAGACCCCATAGGGCAGCAATCGAGCATGAAGCTGCGGAACGTTCACGCGTACAGAAAATTCTTGATGACACCCTTGAACGTGTACACAACCCCACCTACATCGATCCGCCTATAGGCGAACCCCTCCATATCTACAACCCACCACTATTGGCGGCCATGCAGGATCAACCTGCAGCATACCCAGCAGCCAAAATGGCTTACGCCCCACAAGAATGTGCTTGCACGAACAAGCGATATGAATCGTGCCTTTTTGGGCCCCTGTTCTGCATCTCATCTCAGTCCGCATGCTTGGAAACAAGGTAGAGAAGAGATTTCCCGATGGAAAACCTGATCGGGCAAGGCAAATGAGCACCTTCTGCAGGCCAAAAAGGCCAAGGCAAAAGCCAGAAAGGCCAATACCGGAACGTCGCATTCGAGGCCACGAGAAAGTTCCAAAACGAGCTTAGTCTTCCTATCCTCGTCGCCCCCCCTGTCGTGACGGTGACTAGACTCCTCCATACGGAGCGTAACCGTGAGTTCCACCATGACGGAACTTCGTATGCCTTTGAGGCAATGTTATCATCGGTCCGATACTGGACAGTATCCCGGGATTCTGGCAGGTTTGGTTCTGGGTGGGATACACCACCCAAACTTTCGGAATGTTCCTGAACTCTTGTGGTTATCCTTACCTAGATTGCGGTCGGGAAGACCGATACAATACATGTAAATACCTGCTGCGGCAGATATTCGACTGCGTTCGCAGTGTAGGACCAAAAGGCCTGGAGTGGGAATTTTGCCGACTACCAGAAAATATCGCCAAATTGGCGGAAATATGTTCTGTAGCAAATCTGCAAGTCTTTTACCACTGGCAAAATGCCTATCACTTCGAAGTGGTCGAATATTGACCTCCGCTTCCCCAGATGTATATCGTCTGATGTTCCCACTGCTACGAAAAGTTTGTAGTGGACTTCTGGGGATTCGGAGTACGCAGTACTCAACCACAGGCCGAAGTCCAGTATGAGGAAGGCCAAATGGCCAATGTCCCGCAGGCAGGGCCAAAGCGCATCATACTCCTGCACCTTTGTAGAAATCCAAAGGATGTACACCAAAGCTCGAATGGGCGTCGGAACAATCGTCGGACTCCTGATGTATTTTCAGCAGTTCTGGTTCAGGGCTTGGACCTGCCAGATCATGGAGATATACTATTATCTCAATCCCGAAAGGGAAAATGCCCCGGACTATGTCCCCATCAGGCCCCGGTTCGAGAAGGAAAGCATTGACGATTTTGTCAAACGCCGGTTCGGCGATACGCTCGATAGAGCGTTGTTCCAACCGTTTTCCCCAGGCGGCAGAGTCAATGAACATGGCATGGTCCTACCCCTCCTGCGCTTTAACCACTGGATGGTTGAAGATGAACGGAAGCCATGGGACAATTTCCAATTACGGAAAAGACACCTGCCAAAGGCACAACGCCGCAAGCCGTAATCGGCTACGTAAGTTCTGTCATCCTCCACTCAGCCGAAACCGGCAACATCAGTCACGTCTCAGCCGCAATCGGCAACGCCAGTTCCCCAGGGAATTCCTGGTGAGACGCCACCACCCTTTGTCGGGCGTGGTCGGCGTTACCTAGGATGAAGACTATCGGTACAGTAGAACCTTTTGTCTCCAAGGGACCTCAGGAGAGTCAATCTTCTGTTGCCACCTCTTCTCCCCAGACCGCTACTACGGCAGCCACTGGCACTACTGCGCAAACAGGAATTGTGCCTACCGCCATAGCGGAACAGCCAGCAGCCCCGGCCGCTTCACCAGAAACGGTGAAGGGCAGTGAAGACAGCGATGGAGAGAGCGGTGAAGACCGCATGGAAGGCCTGGAGGAAGTATGTGCTGCTGAACCTCAGCTTTTCCACCTGCCCCAATGGGCTCCAGAACACCCCTTTCTCCTGAAGGACATGTAAGCTCAGAGGCTGAAACCCCTACACCTGAGGCCGAACGGCCAGCGGTACCTCTGGTACCTCCCCTCTCCTTACCTGCAGTGCCAACGGCACCAACCCCGACAGAACCTGTCACATCACCAACAATACCTACAGGTGTTTTAGGCGGTGTGCTACAGGGTCTGATCGCGGTGATGTCCGCAGTATCAGAAGTGTTGACCCTCGAGGCTCGCCTGCGGAATCCCAACCAGAAGCCCAACGGGTTCCTACTGCAGACAGGAGCTCAACACCCGTACAGGCTGCGGTTACTACTCCAATAGAGTTGGATGTCCCAGCAGCTAAACCTGCTGCACAAGCACCGCCATCGGAAATGTAACCACCTCCTGCCAAACCGGCAGCTCCGACACCGCCAACGGCGGAAAATCACTGCCTCCGGCAGACCCTAGGGAAGAACGCCGATATGGCAAACAGAAAAGGCCTAGGCTAAACACTCAGCCGAAGGTACCTGCAGGCCCGCTGAAAGGCGGCGGGATGATGAGCCACCACCTCCTGGTGGAGATGGCTCTGGAGCAGGCCAACGGCCAACCATCCCTTTGCAAAGCTTTTTGGCTGCCGTATCCTCAGGCGCTGAGCGTAAGCCTACCATCAGAACGATTCGGTCAAATGTCCCTCAGGAGGCCAACGATCCATTTTGGACTGAGCACGTATTGTCCAAAGTAGACCCTCCAAAATCGCCTGGCTAGGATCAATATGATCCGTAACAGAAGTGACCCCTGGTTGAAAAAGTGGATCAAGCCCTTATTCCACCGGGATCAACCTGGTATTTTCACGACCAGCCACACTTGGCATTTTGGGAATGCGAACTCTCCAAGGGTATTTGCCCATTTTTTGGAAGAATTTTTGTCCTCGATTTCCAGGAAAACGATCCACTATTGTGATTATGTACAGCATGCCATAGGCTACAAAACGACATGCCCGCAGTGCATATCTGCACACGCAACCCGGATAGCATAAGCTTCCACCGTGACGCATATGTGCGCAATTGCGCAGCATTGCTTTGTGGTGAGTGCCTATTATTGTACAATATGGAAAATTTCTGCTGGACAGAAAATGATTATGATAAGGACATACCTGTCCGTTGCATCAGCTGCCTACAGGCAGATTTCTGTTTACCTGCCGATGGCAGTATGACTAAAGTCATACCAGAAAATGAAGACCATCTGGTCCAATTAAAACAGGACTATAAGTCCCGGATCAATTTTTACCAGTTCAAGAAATTTAAAGCTGTGTACAGCTACCGCACAAGCGTAATCGCCAAAGATTTTCATCTTGAAAGCGCAGCTGTCCGACTCGCAGTCGAGTCAGCAGGCAAGGCCAAAGTGCCAATTATGATTGGGATTGGGTGATATACACAATTTATCAGGCACAAACCCTGCCAAACCGATCAGATTATACATTTCTGTTGCCTCATATCCCCCATGAGGCCTACAAAATGGAATTTACCGATTGGGTAAGAGAAATTTTAAGGCCATTTACCATCCGAGCGTGAGTCGCAAATTGGAATTGCAAGGCATATCACGCCGTTTACCAGGGGATTCCCACACAGGTTAAATGTAACCACCACCGCCTGAATTTTTTGGATCTGGCCGGCAATGTTGCCACTTTTCTTCTGGGATAACATCCGGAATTTTCTTCATCGAGAAGCCAGCAGGCTCGGAGATGCTTACCCAATGAGAATACGCAAACATGTGAATCTCCCGACTATGATGTGGATGAGCCTGAAAGGCACACTTGTAAATTTTGAACCTGCGATACTTGAGATAGTGGAAACTCCTGAACAAGATTACGTACGTGAGATCAGACCACCGACGCCCAGGAAATGGCCATCTGTGCCATAAATAAGCCAGGCCTACAGGCCACAGTTCCATTGACCCTGTTCTGACCTTTCCGTCAGGCCTACAGGCCCTGTATTCGGTATCCATACCAGGCACATCTGCCAATGTGTATTTATACTTTGCATATTTAGCCCCTCTCTTCTGGGTTATCGCCCGACTATCGAGGTATAAGTCTCTGGGGATACCCCAACGACAACACCGTGTCAGCGTCGCGCTGTGAAGACTTCCCCCAGCGGTATATGCCGCCAGTAAGAAGGCGCACAGCGTCCAGCGCGCACACCGTAATGATAGCTCCCAACTTGTTACTTTTCGGCTATAAGGCCCCTTAAAACAGCCAGACAGCAAAACGTCTACTTAAAGTCTTTTGACCACCCCCCCGCTCCTCTCTCCTTTCCCCACCCCTGGCCAAAACATCGCTGTCGCCGGCAGTTGGTTTTGTAAATAGGTCTTTCTCCATGGTCAGCTATGACTGGCCAGGTGCCCCTCCTTCCACACCCTACCCTACAATCTTTTCCAATTATGGAATGAGACCTCCCCGCGTGCCATAGGCACACACCAAACTGGGTGGATGAGACTTTCTGGAATGGAAACCTTCCAGCCCCGTTTTCAAATGGGCTCTTCCACTTCCACCACTTTGCGCAAAAAGTAGGCACCGCATAAGCGGTTAACCACTTTTGCGCGTTTTTGCGTTATTTCACATTTTTCTTCCCACACCCCTGGTGACAGGAGAACGAAAAGGCTCATACGGCGCTGTGACAGGTCCCCGTCCCCAGGACTGTGTCTGGCGTTCCGACTCGCAGGGTCCAGTAGTGAAATCGGGCATAGCCCTGGGAGGGGGATGTGAACCAGGCAGCCGTAATGCCATGATACTGTGTATGTAGGTTTAAGCATACGGCCAGATATAGCTCTGAACCCCGTACGCAGTACTATGCTAGGTGGTATTCCAAAAGACGGCCAACGGCCTGAATTAGGAATACCTAGCTCTACGGAGCAAAACCTTATTTTGGTTCTCCTCTCCACGGGCGGTATTATATTAATTGCGTTCTTTTTTTCACTTGACCTTCAAGTTTGATTTGTTTCTTCTGAAGTCCAGAACGGACAGCCAAGTCACTGGGCATTTCTTTGTTGTGAACCATGGAGCTCCCTCGCCTGCTTTGTGCTCTGCCTCTTAAAAGGGGGAAAAGGGCCTTCAACTTTCATATTGTTATTTTTCTGTTACTCCAACTTTTACCTTTTTTGCGCACCAAAGCGCCAAAGGGCCAAAGCGAAAGGTTGGACGTGCACTGGAGGTCCCGCTTAGTGCCTTTTTTAGGCGGAGTAGGCTGATTCATAAATTGCTCTTCGACACCCAGAAGAAAGGAAAATCACATACCTCATCAATTGAGAACAGAAGAGGACAATCAATCAATTCAAATTATCCAAAAACTCACGCTCGTGCAGAACTGAAAATAAACACTTGTTCAATTTTTTGAAGGAATTCCATGAGGGATGCAGCTTCAAAGACGCAGAGCGCTGGAGACCTTCAAGAGGGAGCAGCAGCAGCAGCTGGACAACCTGACGACGCGGGTCGACTGTAACCGTGGCTGCCCCTTCTCCAGAAGAAATGTTCCAAAAATTAATTTCCACAACCAAAACCTCCCCCAAAGTGATGGCCACGGACCCTGGCAGACAGTGGTCAGAAGACCCCGCAAGCGGCAGGAGCAACAACCAGCAGGCTACTACGGCCATTGGAACCAGTGCAATGGTGGCCAGCATTCCAAAACACAATTTACGTCAAAGGGGGGCCATGACAGCCAAAACCGCACGGGCCATGAAGGCAAAAAAGGCCATGAAGGCACCTGCATTTACAAAATTCGCTGGAACAAAGGCCAAGGTGGCCACCAGCACCAAGGCCCCGCAGGACATGGCAGGGCAGACAAGGTCAAACACAACATCCCACCATTTCTCAATCACACCACCCCTCAAGCTGGTGTGAGGTGTGGGGCCACAAGAACCCCTCAAGCTTTTCAGATGGGCATGGCGACCCAAAAAACCAATCAGGGGATTGGGGCCTTTCAAGTTATCATCAAGGGCGTTGGGGCCAGAAATATCAACAAGAACATCGACAATTACATCAAGCCCACAGGGGGTTCCTTCACAGGCCGCCCAGAAGCTAATGGACGTCTTTGCAAAGGGCTTTGCATTTAGGTGGTCAGCCCTGCCAAGCACCATGAGGAAGATGGCCCCCCAAGGGCCAGCTGGCAACAGGAAGGAGGATAATCCCAAAATTATTTGTTCAATCAACAAGGGGGGAGGGGGACCCACAGAGGCCCCCATATGGTATGGCTACCAACACCATCAACATCAAGGAGGCCAGATAGGCAAAACAGGGGCAGTAAGTCCTATGGTATGGAAACTAACAACAAGGCCTGCCAGAGAGAGTGTGAGCAGAGAGGGAGAGAATGTATGCACATCACCCCAGGAACATTCTCTTTTTCCAAGTGCTCAACCCCTAGGGCCACTAGGGGCTGTGAAATGTCCAACACCCCCACCCAGCCATCAGAAAATCACCTAGTTGGAAAATAAATTCCATGGAGGAAAAATGGGGAGCCAACTCCATTCACCAGAGACTTCAGAAAAGCCTAAAATTGTGCACAAAAAATGCACCCCGAGCAACATGTCAATTGATCAAAATGGATAATCAACCCCCTGTGTAAAACCTCCAAAATTGTCCACCTACCCAAAACTCAGAGCCAACTTGGGCCTGAACGAGGCAGAAAAAATTCTGCTGGATTACGAAAAAACTGGGTCAGTTAATCGAGTTTTGGATTAAGAAACCAGCCATTTGATCCCACGGTTTTCAGTTTCAAAACCAGAAGGGGGAACTACCAAACGGAGAATGATCAGCGACTGCAGAGAAATAAGTCAGCAATTTCAATTAAAACCTTTCAAACTGGATCATATCCAACACATTATTCCAGTTTTGGAAAAGGGCCACTGGGCAGCAAGAATTGACCTAAAGAATGCCTATTTTAATTCCATTAAGTCCAGGCCTGAGGCCATTTTTAAGGCATCAGGTAGGGGGGCAGATCTGGGAATTTCAAACAGGCTGCTTTGGGCTAAATGTAATGCCCCAGATTTTGATGTCAGTAATAAAAACCTTCGAAAACCTGTGCAGAAAAAGAGGCATCCAGGTGATTCTTTACCTGGACGACATTTTGTTGGTGGCCACCACCCAAAACACCCAAAACATTTTACAAAATCACCTGAACACAGTCGTCAAAAATTTGCTTAATTCATAATTTCAAAATCAATGTGAAAAAGTCCCACTCTCCAGCCGACTCAAGTGGTAACCCATCTGGGTTTTCAGCTAAACTTCCAGGAAGGAAAGTGACAGGTGCCCCCCAGAAAGTGAAAACCATAAAACAGGAGCTGGGAAAAACTATGAAAAAAAATTACATGTCAAAAGGCAGTTGGCTGCAATTTTGGGTGAAATAAGATGCAACCTAATGGCCCTGACCTTTTAAGGGCTTTTACGGAAACCCTGGCAATTTTTTGGAGGCAAAGTCTACAGCACCCTGGGACTCAAAACACCCCATTTCCCAGAAAATCAAGGCCCAATTAAGGGAAATAAAATTTTACTAGACACCTGGGGGGCAGACCTTTCCCCCAAAATTCAACCAGAGAGTTGCACTCAGACAGAAGCACCCATGCGTGGGGGGGGGCTGGACATCCACACAGGAGAAATTGTGCAGGAATGTTGGAGAAGTGTTGGACTCCAGTTGACACATAAAGGTAAACCAGCTCAGTACAGCCATCAGCTGCTGCGAAAAGTTTGAGCAAACCTGGGAAAACAGTTTCTTTGTCCGTGGACAACTAGGTAATTTACTATTACCTGACCAAAGGGTGGAGGGGGCAGAAAGGACCCTTTCAACACAATGTTAAGACCTTTATCAAATGGTGCATGGAACAACACGTAAACCTCCAAGTCAGGTGGATGCCTTCCAAAGAGTGCCTAGCGGGCCCCATAAGCAGATGGGAAATGGACAGGGAATATTCATCTTTAGACCCCCAGCATTTTCACTGGCTAAGACAGCATTTCCAAAACTTCATACTTTTGGAAACATATTTATTTGCCTCCCAATACAACAAAAAACTGCCCAATTTGGTGGCCAGATGGCCCCACTGTGAAGCCACAGCAGTAAATGCATTACAATGTCCACGGGACAACATGGAGAATCTTTATGCAAACCCACCCTGTCAACAAATCAAATTTTTTTGCACGGGTTGAAAATGATTCCCCAGACCAAAGCTTTGGTGGTAACCACCTACTGGGGTTCAGCCACCTGGTGGCCCCAATTAATAAAAACGAAAGTTGCAGGGACCCCATTATGGGCTCTTTGTTTTACGGCTCGTGTTCGATGCCCCAGGAGGGGCCGGTGCCTCTCACAGACCCGAGCCAGACACCAATTTCCGAACCCGGGAATCGAACCCAAGACCTCCCGGTTCATCGGCTGTCGTCATGCCTCCAGATTATCTGTGGGGACAAAGGAGGTCGTCACCTGGCCTTTAGCCGGTCTCACGCCAGGCAGCCTCCTGAGTCCCCAGTGCCGCTCCAGGATATCCCACAGTCGTGGAAAACCCACAGCGATCCACACACCCTGCCTGAAAATCACCCCCTACAAGGATATGTTCACCAATTGCAGGGGGGAACAACTGCCACCACCCAGGTGGCTCCTGTTTT
>CAAHFI011655823.1:0-24359 GCA_900893395.1 Euglena gracilis
CGTCCGCTGCCGTCCCGTGCCAGCAGGAGTCTCGGTACTCCTGGCTGGCCGGGTACGCCCACCGCGACAGCGCGTCCCCCACCTCGTTCTTCTCGCCCGGCACGTAGACCACCTCCACCATGTGCTCGTTAAGCTTGGAGTGCCACCTCGCCCGCCGGCCTTGCGGTCCCGCGCCGTCTCGGACGACGTGCTCCTTGTACCAGCTCTCCAGGGACCGGTGGTCCGTCAGCACCAGGACCTTCTGCCCGTGATGTAGCCGCCCCACTTGTCCAGCGCGCTCACCACCGCATACGTCTCCTTGTCCGGGTGTCCCACCGCAGCCGCTGCCCCTCCGTCAGCTTCCTGCTCATGAAGCCCACCGCCACCGTCGCCCCGCGCTTCAGGAGCTCCTCCACCGAGGGGATGCCCTCCACCTTCGGCAGCTGCTCCAGCACGGCGCCCACCGCATAGTCAGGGCGTCCGTGCGCAACACGAACGGCTTGTTCATGTCCACGTGCCACAGCTCCGGTCCGCACCAGCGCTGCCTTCAGCTTCTCGAACGCCTCCAGCTCGGCCGCGGACCACCCGATGGGGGGCTTGCTGCCGCCCGGGACAAATCCCGCGGTAGCTTCAGCTTCTCCTGCAGGGGGGCGGCCAGCTCGAGTACATACGTACATACCCCGAATAATAATTGCAGAGGCCGAGAAAGGCGCGCAAACTCGTCACATTGGCCGGGGGTTGCCACCGCTGCACCGCCGCCAGCTTGCCGCTCGCGGGCACGCGCTTGCCCTCCCCCAGCACGTGCCCCACGAACTCCGCTCTCTTGTGGAACAGCTGTGCCTTCTTCTTGTCCGCCACCACCGATCCGCCTCCAGCGCCCGCAGGGTCTCGCGCAGATCCCCGCATGCCGCCTGATCAGCTCCTGGTCGCCCACCCGGCAGCCGCCTCGTGCTCACCAGGATGTCGTCGAAGTAGGGGTGGGTGTGGGCAGAGACGTTGCGGCAGGTCGCGTCGATGTCCCTCTGGAGCAGCGCCGGACCGACGTTGATGCCCTGGGGCACCACGGTCCACTGCCAGAGGCCGCCGGCAGGTGGATGTTGGTGATGGGTCGCTTTCCTCCGCCATGGCCACCTGGTGGAAGGCGTCCGCAGGTCCACCGTTGAGAAGATCTCGCACTTCGCCAGCTCGCTCACGATGTCCTCCGTCAGCGGTTGGGGGTAGGAGTCCATCTGCAGCATCTTTTTGGTCAAGCTGTAGTCGCACACCAGCCTCCACTTGCCCGACATCTTGCGGATGGGGAAGGCGGCCCCCTCCACGGCCCCGCCCCGCCTCCAGCTTGCCGTCCGCCAGGCACTCCCGCTCCATCTCCCTCAGGGCCTCCAGCCGCTCGCCCTTGAGGTTGATGATCCGGCCACCCACCGGAGTTGCCCCGGCTTTTAGCCTCAGCACCGCCTTCCCATGGGTGCCCCGCGCCAAGGGGACACGGCCACACCGCGCACGGAACACCCAGCCTTCAAACTCGTTGATGATCTCGTCCCGCAGCTGCCGCGCCAAAGGATGGTCGACATCATCTTCCGTCTCCACCACCCTGCACCGCCTTCGCGCTTCTTCGGCCTCCTTCAGCATCATCGCCACTTCTCGGACTGCTGCCTCGTCCGTGGTCAGCTGCCGCATCTTCTTCACCGTGGAGAAGTAGCTGTCCGCCCGCCGCGGGCAAAATTGCGCATACCCGCCCGCCGCCCTTCGCAACAGTCAGGTAAATGATCGCCGTCCTCTAGCCGGGGCAGAGCGCTCGTTTTTGGAGCGCCGGCGCAGCCGATTTCGGCCGAAAATGGCCGAAAAATGACGTTTTTGGGGGGCCGTAGGTTAATTACGTGCTATTTTGCGCCTCCCGGGCGGTAACTGCTGCGTTTATCGCACGCCCGCCGCGGGCAAAATTGCGCCTATCCGCCCGCCGCCCTTCGCAACGGTCAGGTAAAGGATCGCCGACCTCTAGCCGGGGCAGAGCGCTCGTTTTTGGAGCGCCGGCGCAGCCGATTTCGGCCGAAAATGGCCGAAAATGACGTTTTTGGGGGCCGTAGGTTAATTACGTGCTATTTTGCGCCTCCCGGGCGGTACCTGCTGCGTTTTACGCACGCCCGCCACGGGCAAAATTGCGCCTACCCGCCCGCCGCCCTTCGCAACAGTCAGGTAAAGGATCGCCGACCTCTAGCCGGGGCCGAGCGCTCGTTTTTGGACCGCCGGCGCAGCCGATTTCGGCCGAAAATGGCCGGAAAGTGACGTTTTTTTTGTCCTTCCGTTAATTACGTGCTATTTTGCGCCTCCCGGGCGGTAACTGCTGCGTTTTACGCAGGCCCCGCGGGCAGAATTGCGCGTACCCGCCCGCCGCCCTTCGCAACAGTCAGGTAAAGCATCGCCGACCTCTAGCCGGGTCAGAGCGCTCGTTTTCGGAGCGCCGGCGCAGCCGATTTCGGCCGAAAATGGCCGAAAATGACGTTTTTGGGGGCCGTAGGTTAATTACGTGCTATTTTGCGCCTCCCGGGCGGTAACTGCTGCGTTTTACGCAGGCCCACCGCGGGCAAATTGCGCGTACCGCCCGCCGCCCTTCGCAACAGTCAGGTAAAGCATCGCCGACCTCTAGCCGGGTCAGAGCGCTCGTTTTTGGAGCGCTGGCGCAGCCGATTTCGGCCGAAAGTAGCCGAAAATGACGTTTTTGGGGGGCCTTCCGTTAATTACGTGCTATTTTGCGCCTCCCGGGCGGTAACTGCTGCGTTTTTACGCAGGCCCGCCGCGAGCAAAATTGCGCCTATCCGCCCGCCCCCTTCGCAACAGTCAGGTAAAGGATCGCCGACCTCTACTGCGTCGGTAAAGGTCGGCGAGCCGGGCAGAGCGCTCGTTTTTGGAGCGCCGGCGCAGCCGATTTCGGCCGAAAATGGCCGAAAAGTGTCGTTTTTTGGGCCGTCCGTTAATTACGTGCTATTTTGCGCCTCCCGGCGGTAACTGCTGCGTTTTACGCAGGCCCGCCGCGAGCAAAATTGCGCCTATCCGCCCGCCGCCATTCGCAACAGTCAGGTAAAGGATCGCCGACCTCTAACCGGGGCAGAGCGCTCGATTTTGGAGCGCCGGCGCAGCCGATTTCGGCCGAAAGTAGCCGAAAAATGACGTTTTTGGGGGCCTCCGTTAATTACGTGCTATTTTGCGCCTCCCGGGCGGTAACCGCTGCGTTTTTACGCACGCCCGCCGCGGGCAAAATTGCGCCTATCCGCCCGCCGCCCATTCGCAACGTCAGGTAAAGGATCGCCGACCTCTAGCCGGGCAGAGAGCTCGTTTTTGGAGCGCCGGCGCAGCCGATTTCGGCCGAAAATGGCCGAAAATGACGTTTTTGGGGCGTCCGTTAATTACGTGCTATTTTGCGCCTCCCGGGCGGTAACAACTGCGTTTTTCGCACGCCCGCGCGGGCAAAATTGCGCCTACCCGCCCGCCGCCCTTTGCAACAGTCAGGTAAAGGATCGCCGACCTCTGGCCGGGGCAGAGCGCTCGCTTTTGGAGCGCCGGCGCAGCCGATTTCGGGCAAATGACGTTTTTGGGGGTCCGTTAATTACGTGCTATTTTGCGCCTCCTGGGCAGTAACTGCTGCGTTTTACGCACGCCCGCCGCGGGGAAAATTGCGCCTGTCCGCCAGCCGCCCATCGCCGACCTCTAGCCGGGGCAGAGCGTTCATTTTTGGAGCGCCGGGGCAGACGATTTCGGCCGGAAATGGCCGAAAATGACGTTTTTTAGGGAGTCCGTTAATAACGTGCTATTTTGCGCCTCCCGGGCGGTGACTGCTGCGTTTTACGCACGCCCGCCGCGGCAAAACTGCGCCTACCCGCCCGCCGCCCTTCGCAACACTCAGGTAAGGGATAGCCGACCTCTAGCCGGGCAGGGCGCTCGTTTTTGGGACGCCAGCGCAGCCGATTTCGGCCGAAAATGGCCGAAAAATGACGTTTTAAAGGGCGTTCGTTAATTACGTGCTATTTTGCGCCTCCCGGGCGGTAACTGCTGCGTTTACGCACGCCCGCCGCGGGCAAAATTGCGCCTACCCGCCCGCCGCCCTTCGCACCAGTCAGGTAAAGGATAGCCGACCTCTAGCCGGGGCAGAGCGCTCGTTTTTGGACGCCGGCGCAGCTGATTTTGGCCGAAAATGGCCGAAAAATGACGTTTTTTGGGGCGTCCGTTAATTACGTGCTATTTTGCGCCTCCCGGGCGGTAACCGGTGCGTTTAACGCACGCCCGCCGCGGGCAAAATTCCGCCTATCCGCCCGCCGCCCTTCGCAACAGTCAGGTAAGGATTGCCGACCTCTAGCCGGGGCAGAGCGCTCGTTTTTGGAGCGCCGGCGCAGCCGATTTCGGCCGAAAATGGCCGAAAAATGACGTTTTTGGGGCGTCCGTTAATTACGTGCTATTTTGCGCCTCCCGGGCGGTAACCGGTGCGTTTAACGCACGCCCGCCGCGGGCAAAATTGCGCCTATCCGCCCGCCGCCTTCGCAACAGTCAGGTAAAGGATCGCCGACCTCTAGCCGGGGCAGAGCGCTCGTTTTTGGAGCGCCGGCGCAGCCGATTTCGGCCGAAAATGGCCGAAAAATGACGTTTTTTGGGGCGTCCTTCAATTACGTGCTATTTTTGCGCCTCCCGGGCGTAACCGCTGCGCTTTACGCGCGCCCGCCGCGGGCAAAATTGCGCCTACCGCCGGCCGACCTTCGCAGCAGTCAGGTAAAGGATCGCCGACCTCTAGCCGGGGCAGAGCGCTCGTTTTTGGAGCGCCGGCGCAGCCGATTTCGGCCGAAAATGGCCGAAAAAGTGACGTTTTTGGGGGCGTTCGGTTAATTACGTGCTATTTTGCGCCTCACGGGCAGTAACCGCTGCGTTTTTACGCACGCCCGCCGCTGGAAAAATTGCGCCTACCCGCCCGCCGCCCTTCGCAACAGTCAGGTAAAGGATAGCCGACCTCTAGCCGGGGCAGAGCGCTCGTTTTTGGAGCACCGGCAGCCGATTTCGGCCGAAAATGGCCGAAAAGTGACGTTTTTGGGGGCGTCCGTTAATTACGTGCTATTTTGCGCCTCACGGGCAGTAACCGTTTGCGTTTTTACGCACGCCCGCCGCGGGCAAAATTGCGCCTACCCGCCCGCCCCCTGAAAGATCCGGGCACAGCATACCCACAATGGCAGCTGATGGCATGCAGATGGCAGCTTCCGCAACACTGGCATTCTTCAACCTTCAGAACACAGAACTTGCACACCCGGCAGACTTTGCATAATCTCCCCTTTGAATTTGCCAGGCACTTGGGACACCCAATCCCAGGGGAGTTTCCCAATTCTTCTTCCCCTTGGCGCGCAGCATAAGCCAAATGCACAAATACAGCAGAACACTCCTTCTAGTCCAGTCCACAGCGCCACGCAAACAAGTCATGGGATTTGCCCTACCAGAAAAATGAATTAGGACTTCTCTGCTGGAAATCCTTAATTCACAAATCTGTAATGCTAAATTTGTAATGCCACAGGCTGGCACGCCAAAAGTTGCTTTGCAGCAAGGCCAATCACACTCCCCTCTCCGGGCGAGCTTTGCTGGGTCCAACTCCCAACAAAGCGAGTCAAAAAATTAAAAAGTGGCCTTGGTTGCAGTCACACCCGTAAAATAAAAAAATAGGAATTTTAAATACGGTTCGAAGTGTTGCACCTGTCTTGGGGCAAAGCTCCCTCAGGTGGACACTCCTACAGCAAACACACAGGCAGGCTGCAGAGAAGGGCACCCACACCCCCTTGGAACCTCCTCCCTGATGACCTCTTCTTTTTCAGGGGAAGACATCCCAAAGATGCCCCTTGGACCATCCTGGGTGGAAACCTACCCTTCCACCCAAAACGGCCCAGAGGTGGATGGGGTCCCAAGCAGGGGGTGAAATGGCAAACTGGGGCATTTAAATTCGAGTTATTTGGTCAACCGCGGCTCACCACAACCCACTGTCGAGCCATTTAATGAGATTTCCGGCCAGCAAACACCCACCGCGGCATGGCCACATGCCTCAGCGGCCATCTCCCACAGACATGTGTAATTTATTGGGTTTACTGCCCCAGAATTGGCCACAGACACAGCACGCGGCATGCCACAAACATCAGCCAAATACCTCGAATCTGACCTGTCCAGCTTGCCATTACTTCCCCTTCACTTTCTTCTCCTCTCTCTTCTTCCCTTGTTCTGGCTTTTCCTTCTGTCTGCACCCCCTTGTCGCACATCTCGATTGCATGTCTGAATTTGGAATCTCCATGTCCAAAATTGCTTCAACACTTCTGTCCGAAACCTTCCCATGACCAAATCTGGCATTGCAATCTTCAGCATGACTGCCCAGATCATGCACTTTCTGAGCATCTTGGCAGAGAACTTGTTTGTACAGGCTGGTCTGACTTGTTTGTGAAAGATCCGGGCAGCATGCCCACAATGGCAATTGCTGGCATGCAGATGGCAGCTTCCGCAACACTGGCATTCTTCAACCTTCAGAACACAGAACTTGCACACCCAGCAGACTTTGCATAATCTCCCCTTTGAATTTGCCAGGCACTTGGGACACCCAATCCCAGGGGACTTTCCCAATTCTTCTTCCCTTGGCGCGCAGCATAAGCCAAATGCACAAATACAGCAGAACACTCCTTCAAGTCCAGTCCACAGCGCCACGCAAACAAGTCATGGGATTTGCCCTACCAGAAAAATGAATTAGGAACTTCTCTGCTGGAAATCCTTAATTCACCAATCTGTAATGCCAAATGTTGTAATGCCACAGGCTGGCATGCCAAAAGTTGCTGTGCAGCAAGGCCACTCACACTCCCCTCTCCGGGCGAGCTTTGCTGGGTCCAACTCCCAACAAAGCGAGTCAAAAAATTAAAAAAAGTGGCCTTGTTGCAGTCACACCCGTAAAATAAAAAAATAGGAATTTTAATACGGTTCGAAGTGTTGCACCTGTCTTGGGGCAAAGCTCCCTCAGGTGGACACTCCTACAGCAACACACAGGCAGGCTGCAGAGGAAGGGCACCCACACCCCCTTGGAACCTCCTCCCCTGATGACCTCTTCTTTTTCAGGGGAAGACATCCCAAAGATGCCCCTTGGATCATCATGGGTGGAAACCTACCCTTCCACCCAAAATGGCCCAGAGGTGGGTGGGGTCCCAAGCAGGGGGTGAAATGGGCAAACTGGGGCATTTAAATTCTAGTTAATTTGGTCAACCGCGGCTCACCACAACCCACTGTCGAGCCATTTAATGAGATTTCCACCCAGCAAACACCCACCGCGGCATGGCCACATGCCTCAGCGGCCATCTCCCACAGACATGTGTAATTTATTGGGTTTACTGCCCCAGAATTGGCCACAGACACAGCACGCGGCATGCCACAAACATCAGCCAAATACTCGAATCTGACCTGTCCAGCTTGCCATTACTTCCCCTTCACTTTCTTTCCTCCTCTCTCTTCTTCCCCTTGTTCTGGCTTTTCCTTCTGTCTGCACCCCCTTGTCGCACATCTCGATTGCATCCCTGAATTTGGAATCTCCATGTCCCAAATTGTCTTCAACACTTCTGTCCGAAACCTTCCCATGACCAAATCTGGCATTGCAATCTTCAGCATGACTGCCCAGATCATGCACTTTCTGAGCATCTTGGGCAGAGAACTTGTTTGTACAGGCTGGACTGACTTGTTTGTGAAAGATCCGGGCAGCATGCCCACAATGGCAATTGCTGGCATGCAGATGGCAGCTTCCGCAACACTGGCATTCTTCAACCTTCAGAACACAGAACTTGCACACCCAGCAGACTTTGCATAATCTCCCCTTTGAATTTGCCAGGCACTTGGGACACCCAATCCCAGGGGACTTTCCCAATTCTTCTTCCCTTGGCGCGCAGCATAAGCCAAATGCACAAATACAGCAGAACACTCCTTCAAGTCCAGTCCACAGCGCCACGCAAACAAGTCATGGGATTTGCCCTACCAGAAAAATGAATTAGGAACTTCTCTGCTGGAAATCCTTAATTCACCAATCTGTAATGCCAAATGTTGTAATGCCACAGGCTGGCATGCCAAAAGTTGTGTGCAGCAAGGCCACTCACACTCCCCTCTCCGGGCGAGCTTTGCTGGGTCCAACTCCCAACAAAGCGAGTCAAAAAATTAAAAAGTGGCCTTGGTTGCAGTCACACCCGTAAAATAAAAAAAAAGGAATTTTAAATACGGTTCGAAGTGTTGCACCTGTCTTGGGGCAAAGCTCCCTCAGGTGGACACTCCTACAGCAAACACACAGGCAGGCTGCAGAGGAAGGGCACCCACACCCCCTTG
Source organism: Euglena gracilis (assembly GCA_900893395.1). Classification (NCBI taxonomy): domain Eukaryota; phylum Euglenozoa; class Euglenophyceae; order Euglenales; family Euglenaceae; genus Euglena; species Euglena gracilis. The sequence continues at coordinate 8,332 of CAAHFI011655823.1, forward strand.
GAACCTCCTCCCCTGATGACCTCTTCTTTTTCAGGGGAAGACATCCCAAAGATGCCCCTTGGACCATCATGGGTGGAAACCTACCCTTCCACCCAAAATGGCCCAGAGGTGGGTGGGGTCCCAAGCAGGGGGTGAAATGGGCAAACTGGGGCATTTAAATTCTAGTTAATTTGGTCAACGCGGCTCACCACAACCCACTGTCGAGCCATTTAATGAGATTTCCACCCAGCAAACACCCACCGCGGCATGGCCACATGCCTCAGCGGCCATCTCCCACAGACATGTGTAATTTATTGGGTTTACTGCCCAGAATTGGCCACAGACACAGCACGCGGCATGCCACAAACATCAGCCAAATACCTCGAATCTGACCTGTCCAGCTTGCCATTACTTCCCCTTCACTTTCTTCCTCCTCTCTCTTCTTCCCCTTGTTCTGGCTTTTCCTTCTGTCTGCACCCCTTGTCGCACATCTCGATTGCATGTCTGAATTTGGAATCTCCATGTCCAAATTGTCTTCAACACTTCTGTCCGAAACCTTCCCAATGACCAAATCTGGCATTGCAATCTTCAGCATGACTGCCCAGATCATGCACTTTCTGAGCATCTTGGGCAGAGAACTTGTTTGTACAGGCTGGACTGACTTGTTTGTGAAAGATCCGGGCAGCATGCCCACAATGGCAATTGCTGGCATGCAGATGGCAGCTTCCGCAACACTGGCATTCTTCAACCTTCAGAACACAGAACTTGCACACCCAGCAGACTTTGCATAATCTCCCCTTTGAATTTGCCAGGCACTTGGGACACCCAATCCCAGGGGACTTTCCCAATTCTTCTTCCCCTTGGCGCGCAGCATAAGCCAAATGCACAAATACAGCAGAACACTCCTTCAAGTCCAGTCCACAGCGCCACGCAAACAAGTCATGGGATTTGCCCTACCAGAAAAATGAATTAGGAACTTCTCTGCTGGAAATCCTTAATTCACCAATCTGTAATGCCAAATGTTGTAATGCCACAGGCTGGCATGCCAAAAGTTGCTGTGCAGCAAGGCCACTCACACTCCCCTCTCCGGGCGAGCTTTGCTGGGTCCAACTCCCAACAAAGCGAGTCAAAAAATTAAAAAGTGGCCTTGGTTGCAGTCACACCCGTAAAATAAAAAAATAGGAATTTTAAATACGGTTCGAAGTGTTGCACCTGTCTTGGGGCAAAGCTCCCTCAGGTGGACACTCCTACAGCAAACACACAGGCAGGCTGCAGAGGAAGGGCACCCACACCCCCTTGGAACCTCCTCCCCTGATGACCTCTTCTTTTTCAGGGGAAGACATCCCAAAGATGCCCCTTGGACCATCATGGGTGGAAACCTACCCTTCCACCCAAAATGGCCCAGAGGTGGGTGGGGTCCCAAGCAGGGGGTGAAATGGGCAAACTGGGGCATTTAAATTCTAGTTAATTTGGTCAACCGCGGCTCACCACAACCCACTGTCGAGCCATTTAATGAGATTTCCACCCAGCAAACACCCACCGCGGCATGGCCACATGCCCTCAGCGGCCATCTCCCACAGACATGTGTAATTTATTGGGTTTACTGCCCCAGAATTGGCCACAGACACAGCACGCGGCATGCCACAAACATCAGCCAAATACCTCGAATCTGACCTGTCCAGCTTGCCATTACTTCCCCTTCACTTTCTTCCTCCTCTCTCTTCTTCCCCTTGTTCTGGCTTTTCCTTCTGTCTGCACCCCCTTGTCGCACATCTCGATTGCATGTCTGAATTTGGAATCTCCATGTCCAAAATTGTCTTCAACACTTCTGTCCGAAACCTTCCCATGACCAAATCTGGCATTGCAATCTTCAGCATGACTGCCCAGATCATGCACTTTCTGAGCATCTTGGGCAGAGAACTTGTTTGTACAGGCTGGACTGACTTGTTTGTGAAAGATCCGGGCAGCATGCCCACAATGGCAATTGCTGGCATGCAGATGGCAGCTTCCGCAACACTGGCATTCTTCAACCTTCAGAACACAGAACTTGCACACCCAGCAGACTTTGCATAATCTCCCTTTGAATTTGCCAGGCACTTGGGACACCCAATCCCAGGGGACTTTCCCAATTCTTCTTCCCCTTGGCGCGCAGCATAAGCCAAATGCACAAATACAGCAGAACACTCCTTCAAGTCCAGTCCACAGCGCCACGCAAACAAGTCATGGGATTTGCCCTACCAGAAAAATGAATTAGGAACTTCTCTGCTGGAAATCCTTAATTCACCAATCTGTAATGCCAAATGTTGTAATGCCACAGGCTGGCATGCCAAAAGTTGCTGTGCAGCAAGGCCATCACACTCCCCTCTCCGGGCGAGCTTTGCTGGGTCAACTCCCAACAAAGCGAGTCAAAAAATTAAAAAGTGGCCTTGTTGCAGTCACACCCGTAAAATAAAAAAAAGGAATTTTAAATACGGTTCGAAGTGTTGCACCTGTCTTGGGGCAAAGCTCCCTCAGGTGGACACTCCTACAGCAACACACAGGCAGGCTGCAGAGGAAGGGCACCCACACCCCCTTGGAACCTCCTCCCCTGATGACCTCTTCTTTTCAGGGGAAGACATCCCAAGATGCCCCTTGGACATCATGGGTGGAAACCTACCCTTCCACCCAAAATGGCCCAGAGGTGGGTGGGGTCCCAAGCAGGGGGTGAAATGGGCAAACTGGGGCATTTAAATTCTAGTTAATTTGGTCAACGCGGGCTCACCACAACCCACTGTCGAGCCATTTAATGAGATTTCCACCCAGCAAACACCCACCGCGGCATGGCCACATGCCTCAGCGGCCATCTCCCACAGACATGGTAATTTATTGGGTTTACTGCCCCAGAATTGGCCACAGACACAGCACGCGGCATGCCACAAACATCAGCCAAATACTCGAATCTGACCTGTCCAGCTTGCCATTACTTCCCCTTCACTTTCTTCCTCCTCTCTCTTCTTCCCCTTGTTTTGGCTTTCCTTCTGTCTGCACCCCTTGTCGCACATCTCGATTGCATGTGAATTTGGAACTCCATGTCCAAATTGTCTTCAACACTTCTGTCCGAAACCTTCCCATGACCAAATCTGGCATTGCAATCTTCAGCATGACTGCCCAGATCATGCACTTTCTGAGCATCTTGGCAGAGAACTTGTTTGTACAGGCTGGACTGACTTGTTTGTGAAAGATCCGGGCAGCATGCCCACAATGGCAATTGCTGGCATGGCAGATGGCAGCTTCCGCAACATGGCATTCTTCAACCTTCAGAACACAGAACTTGCACACCCAGCAGACTTTGCATAATCTCCCCTTTGAATTTGCCAGCACTTGGGACACCCAATCCCAGGGGACTTTCCCAATTCTTCTTCCCTTGGCGCGCAGCATAAGCCAAAGCAAAATACAGCAGAACACTCCTTCAAGTCCAGTCCACAGCGCCACGCAAACGAAGTCATGGATTTGCCCTACCAGAAAAATGAATTAGGAACTTCTCTGCTGGAAATCCTTAATTCACCAATCTGTAATGCCAAATGTTGTAATGCCACAGGCTGGCATGCAAAAGTTGCAAAAGTGTTGTGCAGCAAGGCCACTCACACTCCCCTCTCCGGGCGAGCCTTTGCTGGGTGCAACTCCAACAAAGCGAGTCAAAAAATTAAAAAGTGCCTTAGTTGCAGTCACACCCGTAAAATTAAAAAAAAGGAATTTTAAATACGGTTCGAAGTGTTGCACCTGTCTTGGGGCAAAGCTCCCTCAGGTGGACACTCCTACAGGCACACAGGCAGGCTGCAGAGGAAGGGCACCCACACCCCCTTGGAACCTCCTCCCTGATGACCTCTTCTTTTTCAGGGGAAGACATCCCAAAGATGCCCCTTGGATCATCATGGGTGGAAACTACCCTTCCACCCAAAATGGCCCAGAGGTGGGTGGGGTCCAAGCAGGGGGTGAAATGGGCAAACTGGGGCATTTAAATTCTAGTTAATTTGGTCAACGCGGCTCACCACAACCACTGTCGAGCCATTTTAATGAGATTTCCACCCAGCAAACACCCACCGCGGCATGGCCACATGCCCTCAGCGGCCATCTCCCAGACATGTGTAATTTATTGGGTTACTGCCCAGAATTGGCCACAGACACAGCACGCGGCATGCCACAAACATCAGCCAAATACCTCGAATCTGACCTGTCCAGCTTGCCATTACTTCCCTTCACTTTCTTCCTCCTCTCTCTTCTTCCCCTTGTTCTGGCTTTCCTTCTGTCTCACCCCCTTGTCGCACATCTCGATTGCATCCCTGAATTGGAATCTCCATGTCCAAATTGTCTTCAACACTTCTGTCCGAAATCTTCCCATGACCAAATCTGGCATTGCAATCTTCAGCATGACTGCCCAGATCATGCACTTTCTGAGCATCTTGGCAGAGAACTTGTTTGTACAGGCTGGACTGACTTGTTTGTGAAAGATCCGGGCAGCATGCCACAATGGCAATTGCTGCATGCAGATGGCAGCTTCCGCAACACTGGCATTCTTCAACCTTCAGAACACAGAACTTGCACACCCAGCAGACTTTGCATAATCTCCCCTTTGAATTTGCCAGGCACTTGGGACACCCAATCCCAGGGTGACTTTCCCAATTCTTCTTCCCCTTGGCGCGCAGCATAAGCCAAAATCAGAAATACGCAGAACACTCCTTCAATTCCAGTCCACAGCGCCACGCAAACGAGTCATGGGATTTGCCCTACCAGAAAAATGAATTAGGAACTCTCTGCTGGAATCCTAATTCACCAATCTGTAATGCCAAATGTTGTAATGCCACAGGCTGGCATGGCAAAAGTTGTTGTGCAGCAAGGCCACTCACAAGGTGCAAGACACCATTGCTTCCATCACTAAGGAATTTTTGGCCAAACATGGGTGCCCTCAGGTGGGGGGCCCACTCCACCAGAGGGCAGGAGTTGGTTTACTCAAAAAATTGGGCCTTTCTGCCCAGGAAGTTGTGAAATTGGTCAGTGGAGGGGGTGGAAGCTTTTAACAACCATTACCAAAGACTTGGTGCCCAAGGTGCCCTAGAAAATGCCCTGGCCCCCTAATTTCAGTGCACAATCTGGCCTCACAAGGGCAAAGTGCGGAGCCCGAGGTGTCTCGTTACTCCGCGAGGAAAACCGACAAGGGAGGAAGGGAGACCGAGGGCGAAGCACAAAGACCTTGTGAGCCCGACCCCCCCGCCACCGAAAAAGAAAATTTGTGCTCAAAAGCCCTCTGTCAGAGAGTGGGGGCCGGGGGGGTGGGGGGGGGGGGAGGGGGGGGACACCCCCAGGGACAAGAAGCCACGTCGCCAAGTCGGAGCAGCATCGTCAGCCAACTCCGGCGAGGCGGCACTAAGCGGGACCTCCTAACCCAACGCACCCAACAATCCAAACAGCGCCGCCAGCGAGCAAGGCATGATGGCCTCACAAGGTCTTTGTGCTTCGCCCTCGGTGTCCCCTTCCTCCTGTCGGTTTTCTCGAGGGAGTACGAGACCCACCCGCCCACCCCCTCCCCCCCAGGCAGAAGGGGGGGGTCCGGGACCCCCCCAGTGAACTTTTTGGTACAAAAACTGTGTCCAGGACACCGGTTCGGGCTGCCGGTTTCACGCTCCGAACCGGCGTTCTGGACACAGTTGTTTGAAACCGTGGATTAGGGGCTCTATCTGCTGAAAGCCCTTGAGAAGGGCTATCGATCAAGGGGGCAACATGGCAAGTGGACAGTGGATTTTGGAATTTGCGAAAAGGGTCGGAACATGCGATCGGCGATTTTCAAGGTGCTGTGCAGTGTGGATGAGTTCTGAGGGTCCCAAGTGAAAGGTCTTGGGGAGAGCTTTTGATTGATATGCTGCATTGGGGGCCTTAGATTTCAGCTGTGCTACATGGTACTTTATTTCAGAAATCCCCCATCCCAATTGAACTTGAGGCATGTGTTCGGTCGACCTTTTATCCTGGCTGGCAATGCACAGAGCAGGTTATGCAGAGCAAGAGAAATCAGCATGGCCAATCCGAATCAAACATCACAAACAGAATACAACGAATAGCTGAGGAACGTTGCCAGCAGCCAGTCACAATCAGGCCTTTGCTGAAGGAGGGGGTCCATTGCCCTATTGGCCCGCCCGGTGTGAACCGGGGGACCCATACGAGTTGGTCAGCCCAATTCTCCATTCAACAATTGCTTCATTCAATCACGCAAAGTGAACCCAAAAAAAATGAAATAAAACAAAACCTTGAGGAATTGCATGTCCTCAATACCCCCTCGATTTTGAACTTCAATTGGATGTGGATCGCAACAAAGCTCTGCTGAAAGATTTGCAGCATTACCCCCCCCCCCCGGCCGGAGTTATCCGAGAAAAAAAGCTGATTTGCAGCACCGGGGGGGAGGGATGCAGTTGGTCCACAAGTTGGGCTGGGGGGGGTCTGCTGCCAAACGGCGAAACAGGTTTTTCCAGAGAATGGAAGTGCTGGAAAAAAATTTGACCTGCCCAAACTCTCCCAAAAAAATGGCCACTTTGGCGTGAGAACAATGCCAGCAGACAGCCGTTGAAACCCCATTTCAACATCAGGGCGAAGAGCCGGAGGAAGTATTTATCCTCGAGTTGGGGGCCCCAACAGGAAACAAAAATCAAAACTACGAGAATAACCAAACACTGCCAATCGCGCAAAAAATCTCAAATTTGACCCCCAAATTTGCCCTGGTCAGCGTGTTCGAGACCCGTCTTCGACCCATTTTGGCGGCCCGAGCGAGAAATTGGTGATGGACTTTTTGGTGTCGCCAGCGACTAGTCACTAGCGACCATTGGTGATAAGGACAGTCGCTAGCGACTAGGTCACTAGCGACCATTGGTGATCTGGCGACTAATCGCTGGCGACCACCAAATTTTAAGTCCACCCCCCTCCAAAAAATTTTTAAGCCCCGCTCCAAAAAAAAATTCAAACATGAAAAAAAAATGACTTGAAACCCACCCAAATGCCTTCCAAAACCCCCATTCGGGGGTCAATTTGCAAAAGATTTTGGGTATAATCTTCTCTTTGCACCTGTTCTGTGAAACCATCAATAAATAGCCTGGGAGGAGGCGAAGGCCGACTAAGTTCATTAGGGGCGCAACTGGGCCATCCTTGCCTTGCGCACAGTTCATTACGGAGCGCGACTGGCCATCCTTGCCTCGCACAGTTCATTACGGAGCGCGACTTGGCCATCCTTGCCTTGCACACACAAGGGGATTTTGTTATTTTGGGTGGGGGTCCGGGGGGGGGGCGGCCGCCCCCCCCCAGGAGGCCGTAGGCCGACTAAGTTCGCGTATCGGGGTTCATTAGGGAGCGCGACTTGGCCATCCTTGCCTTGCACACACTGCAAATTAATCCCCGAATGGGGGTTTTGGAAAGCATTTGGTGGGTTTTGAGTAATTTTCTTTCACATTTGAATGAATTTTGGGGGGGGGGGGGGGCTTAAAAAATTTAGAGGGGGGGGTGGACTTAAAATTGGTGGTCGGCCCGACCACCAATGGTCAGTAGCCATGGTCGCTAGCGACCACCAAAAAATACATCACCAATTTCCCGCAATGAGCCATTTCGCAATGGACTTCCGAAAGCAAATGGTTTTCCACTGGTCCTTCGCGGTTGGAAAACACTTGAGACTCATTGATGGGAGGAACGAAGCTGGAGAAAAAGGTGTGGGCTGGTTGGACCCCGGCCCTGGAGAAATCGATGCACGGGCTTTTTTCAAGACCGGGGGGAGGGGGGGGAGGGGTCGGCACCCACCCCTGGGGTAGAGCTGGAGGGGGGGGGCCTGGGGGACCCACCCACTTTTGCCCGAAAATGGCCAAAAGTGCTAAAAATAGCATCTTTTCAAAATTTTCGGCGCCTTCGGCACCAAAAAGGATATGCCCCCCCCCTGGGGGGAGGGGTCCAAGGGATCCACCCACCTACCCCGTCCCGGGGGGTCCAAGACTGAAAAAAAAGCCCCTGAATCGATGACGATAAGGCTGAAACTGGCTGGCCCATGGGCATCTGGCCAAACACACAAACTGTGTCTGTGAAAACAAGAGGTGGCATCACGGCATGGCACAAGATGCGTCTCCTGGGTGGGCAGCCAGAAACATGAAACACCCCAAAGCACCTGGGACCAGGCTTCTTTTACCCCCAGGCAATTTCAAAAATTTTCGGCGCTTCGCGCCGAAAAGGTATACCCAGCGCCTCTGGCGTGGGAGCCCCCCCCCGGGGGGGGGGGGGGTCCGGCCCGGACCCACCCACCCCCCAGGGGGGGGTCAGGTGACTTAAAAAGAAGCCTGCCTGGGACTGCGGTTTTGTAAACCCCAAAATGGAAAGAAAATGCATGGACTACACGCAGTTGAATGTGGGAAGGCGGGGGGGGGGGGCAACATGTTTCCCTCGGAAAACGTAACACAAAAAACCGCAAAAAACGCAAGTTGCATGTAGAATCGCAAAATTTCCAGCTCCACCAACGCAAATTTTCACTTTACATAAATATGCAATTTCCTGACCAAAACAAGCAAAAAAATGCCAAAAATAGACAGAAATTTTGGTCTCAAGGGAAAATGGGAGCCAAAACGAGGAATTTTTCATTGTCGGAAAATCTTTCCTGCAAAAAAAAAACAAAAAAAATCGCCGGGAAAAAAACCCAAGAAGAACACAAAAAATGCAAAAAAACACACAAATTTTGTCAAATTGAAAAGCACAAAAAAACTGCAAAAAAATGTGTCTGCATTTCTCCCACCCTAGGGAAGGAGTGTCAATCCTCCCTGCCCTCCCCCCTGGGTGCTTGGCTCCAGTCACGCCAGGGGGCTGGTTTTTGAGTTAGAGGCAAATGGCGCATTTATGCAGACCGAAAACGGGGATTTGAGGATGAAAATTAACACACAGGAGGCCAAAATGAACGAAAGAGGACTTCAGGGTGGCCTGTGGGAAGGATAGAAACGAAGGCAGCAGAGACAGGAACGGGGAGAGAAAAGAGGAAATAACGTGTTTATTTCCAAGGGAGAGGGGAAAGATGTCTGGTCCTGAGCAGGCTGTTTTTTACCAACCCCGGGGGGGAGGGGGGGTCCGTAGTGCCTGTGAGTGCACTACCCCCCCGGGGGGGGGGGGCGGATTTTCGGCCTGTGCCCGGGCACATTCCTTTGAAAATAGGCCATTTTTGGCTCCCCGGCGCCAGGGTTGTGCAAAAGTGCAGGGTAGGGCACTTTTGGTCGTGTGCCCTACCCCCCCCCGGGGGGCGGATTTGGAGTGCCTTGGAGTGCCTGCCCAGGCACCCCCCCCGGGTGGGGTCGGCACCCGACTAAAATACGGCCTGGTCCTAAGCCCGGATGGATCTGGTGATGAAAGCCGTCATACGTCATCAAGCCGGCACGCCGGCATTGATCACAAGGTCGCCCACCCAGGGCAAGAAAGCTCCGGGACTCCGTTGGCGGAGGTCCTTATCCCTCATCCCTGTGGCTCGACTGTCAGTCCACCAGGCGACCCTGCAGTTCAGGTCCTCGAACGTCTCGATGATGCGCTTGATCATCGCCTCCTCGCACTTCCGCACCCACACGCGGGGGTCATAGTACTTCTTGTTGGGCTTGTCGGGGCAAGGCCCGCTTGGCTGGGAAGGGGTGGCCATTCACAGGAGGTAGGGCGGCCGTTGGCAGGGTCGCGGCCGGCCGCGGCCCGACAAAACGGTGATTTGGGAGGGCCCCGGCCGGCCGCGGCCACCCAACCACAACAGATCCAGCGACCGAAGCAGAACTGCATCGCACAATACCTACCCCCCCCCCGGGAAACTGTCACCTGACAGGTTGCCGGTACCGGGAACCTGACAGTTTCCCGGGGGGGGGGGGAGGGGGTCCGGGCCAAAAAAAAAAACAGTCAGTCACTCTGAAAAAACCAGTCACCCACCCCGGGGGGGGGGGGGTCGGCCAATGCTTAAAAAAATTGACTGACCCTAACCCTACTCCTTCAAATAATGCCATAAAATCTTTTGCGGTCCCTACCAAAATCCTATTTTGGTAGGTTGAAGGCCGGCCGCAGCACCCACCTCCCGAACCTACCTCCCGTGACATCCCGCTTGAAAGCCCTGATCTGAGTGAAGCCAACCCAGCAGGCTATCAATGTGTACGGCGATACAAACTCCAGGGATGGGACCCCTCAGTTGTTTTAACCTGGAAATCAAAAAGGGGATCTGAAATATTTGAAAATTGGCATTTTTGTGGCCTGTCCTTCCCAAATCCCAAACAGGGCATGGGCAGCACCCTCGGGGTTGCCGATCTGGCCCTGCAGGTAGCCCTCTTGGACTTGTAGAACTCCAGCAGCCCCTCCCAGTACGCCCACTGCGTGTCGGTGTCCACGTTCATCTTGACAACGCCGTACTGCAGCGCCTCCGCGATCTTGTCCTGAGGGGGGGGGGGCGAGTCGGAAAAAAATGGAACCACGGCAGGGCTGTAAACCCCCCCAGGGGGGTCTTATTTTTGGGGGGTCTTATTTTGGATTTTTCTTGACCGACCCAGGCCCAAAAAAACCACCATTTTTCGGGTCTCCAGAGCACTAAATTTTTTCCTTCGGCGCTTCGCGCCATGTGTAAATTGGTGTAATTTGACATTTAACATGTTTTTTGCACTTCAAAAATCTGAAAATTGTGAAATTTCATCATTTTTGTGCATGAAATTGGTTTTTTGGTAAATTTTCAGGGAAATTTCATCGTCCCTGGCGCTTCGCGCCGTCAAGGGGGGTCTTATTTATGGGGGGTCTTATTTTTGGATTTTTGCTCGATCGGCCCAGGGGGGGTTCTTATTTTTGGGGGGGTCTTATTTTGGGGGGGGGGTTACGGGAAGGCCTGGTGGTGGGGTGGGGGGGTCGCCCCAAACTGAGAGGTGAGGGGGGAGGTCGACCCCTATCCCAACCACGCACCGCGCGAGGAAAGTTTCTGCAGCGCCGAAGAACCTTGACATAAAAATTGGTGCCCCTGGAAATACAGGAATGCCCAGAGGGGGAGTCATTAGGGTTTCAGGGATTCCTGCACATGGAAATTGCGGGAAAACTGCGGGAAAATTGCAAAAAAACCGCGGTTTTTAGAATGTGTACACTTTTGCTGGAGGGACAAAATAGTCCAAAAAACATCATCATTGTAAGTTTGGGAACACGATGATTTCAGAAATGTGGATTATTGGCTGAAAACCCGGGAAATGGCAAAAAAAAAACGACGAAACGTTTGGTCTCAGGTAAAAATCTGGTCCAGGCTGCAGATTTTTCAGTCAAAATTATTTCCCAGCACCCAAAACCCTGACGAAAAGCCCAAGATTTGCAAATTTTGGCAAAATTTGCAAAAATTGGCAAACTTTGGCAAAATTACAACAAAATAGCAAAAAAAAACACCGGGTGTTTCCTTGTGCAACATTTGAAAAATGGCCAAAACTCATTTCCCTCTCCATTTCAGGTTCATGCGGAAAAACTGCTGAAAAACTGCACAATAATTGCAGACATCAATTCCCTCCCCGGTGTTTGTTGATGTTTGTTGTTCATTGAGAGAACCACACCAAAATGCGGGACAGGGCCAAAATGCAAAATTGGACACCCCTGAGGTGCCTCCACGGAGGCTCGGGGAGGCTCCTCAGGGAAGCGTCCGTGAAGCCTGCGCAGAGGCTGGGTATCCAAAAGTGGGGTGTCCAAAGTTTCCCCTCTTCCTGCACCTCGTTGACGGGTGGGCATGGGAGGCAACCTTCTCGGAGCCCGACCCGCCGTGGAACACGAAGAACACGGGCTTCTCTGGCGCCCCAGCCCCAGGGCGGTGGGGAACGCCTGGGGTTGGGGGGGGGGGGGGGCGGCGGTGGTCCCCGCCCATGGATGCACTTCGGTATGCAGGGACGGACGCTGCCCCCCGGACAATCCCGCCCAAATATTTACTGCAACACTTCAGCCACAACTCCCTGGTTGGGGGTCAGCAGGGTACAAAACGAGCGGGGAGGAGGGGTGGTCTGGACCCCCCTCCCCCAGAGGGGGGGGTCAATTTTGGGTCTTGAAAAAAGCCCCAAAATCACGTTTTTGGCGCAAATGATGCGCTCAAAACATTCACCAAATTTTTCATATTTCGGGTGTGAAGCGCTAGAAAAATTCTATGGGCTTTCTGGGGGATCCCGGACCCCCCCTCCTCTCGATCTGCAGGGGAGAGGGGGGTCGGAGCCCCCTCCAGGCTTTTGCTTAAGGACCCCGGGGGGGGGGGGTACTGGCTAGCCAATCGGCTAGACACTGGAAAAAATGGACTACCTAGACCCCCTCCCCGGGGGGGGGGGTCCGGGGGTCCCCCCAACTGGAAAAAAATTTTCCCTCCGGCGCTGCGCGCCGAAGTGGAAATGAGGTTTTTTAATAGGTTTTTGGCTGATTTTGTTCCAAAAATTCCCAAAAATGGCCAAAAACAGGCATTTTTGGCCATTTTTGGAGGTCCCCACTGGAAAAAAAATTCCACTGGCTAGCTAGCCCTGCTAGCAGACCCCCCGGGGGGTCTACTAGAAACCCCAAATTTGGACTAGCTGCAGTCCAGCCCCCCCAGGGGGTACTGCAATCCCTTAAGCAGAAGCCTGGCCCCCTCCCTACCTCGAAACTGGACGGGCAAAGGACGGGAAAAGGCCGGAAATTGGGCCAAAATTTGTTCGAAAAATCCTGATTTTTCCTTGAAAATGCATCAACAATACTCATTTTCTGGACACTTTTTATGCGAAAAACACCAAAAAAGGCATGCTTGATCATTTTCCGGCGCACAGCACAAGAAGAAAATGTTTTGTTATTGGGGGTCGGAACCTCCCCTCCCAACATCTGGAGGGGGTGGGGGTCTGGACCCCCCTGTCTCCTTGTGTTGGGTTACCCCGTCCCCAGGTGACACTGACAAAACCTTTTCAGTGTCACCGGGGGGGGGGGCTAAAAAAAAACTCGGAGGGTGCCTGGGACCCCACCCCAGCCACTCTCAAGGTCAAAATTTTCCTTCCAGCACTTTGTGACGAAAAATTTGGGCAATTTTGACCATTTTTTTGCTCCAAAAAATACCAAAAATTCTGGTCAATTTGGGCCAATTCCAGGCTCAAAAAAATTCGGCCTGGAGGTTCGCGCCAAAAATCAGCCAGACCTCGAAAAGTGTGGGGGTGGTCGTTGGACATGGGGGGTGGTAACCCCAGGGGAGGGGGGTGGGCACTTTTCCCCAGGCCAAAACCCACCCACCCACTGTTTTTTTCTTCGAAAAGCCACCCACAACCCACCCACCAAAAATCAACCAAAATCCCTCAAAATTTTTTCTGGCAAACCTGGCCTCCAGACACCTGGGATTGACCCATGGCCCACCTCATCATCCCCGAATACAGCGGCCCAACCCACCGATGCACTTCCGAAAAACCACCCATTCATCCCCTGGGAGGGGGTTAAATGAATATGTGGACCCCACCACGCATATAAATGTTCCCACCCGTATGTGTTTCATTTCGGCTTTTCGGCTGTTTTGCCATTTTTCTCAAAATTGGCTGGCAAAACGGCATTTTCGCCATTTTTGTCGACGGCAAACCGCTTTTTTCCCGTTTTGCCAAAAAGCAATTTTGAAACAAATCGGCTTCTGATAGGTGGAAACAAGGTTCCTGGAATACCCACACTGCCCTGCCCAGCCCCCAACTTCTCTCTCACGTACTTCTGGGAGTCCCCGAGGATCTCCGGCCGCAGGTGCACGTTGCCGGGCTTGTACACGCCGTGCACGTTGCCGAACGAGGCGGCCACAGTGAAGCGGTGGCTGATGGGGCTGAGGCGGCGGTACACTTGCCACACGTCATCCGGGTGGGTGTACAGCTTTTCCTGCGGCGGACAATTGTGGCACATGCTGCCCGTGGCTGAAGTGAACGAGTCCACTGGCTGCAGCCGATCTGGCATGCAGGGAAAATCTCGTGGGGGTCACCCACCATGAGACACCAATTGGCAGACTTTGATAACAAATACCAGGGGGGGGGGGAATCTGACCGGGAACAATTGCTGAAAGGAACAAGTCTGCGGGGAAAATATTGGACAAATCTTTGAAATGCGGGAAAAATCCTGGACGCCTGTTTAAAAAAAGTCAGAAAAAATTCTGGACAGAAACCCAGGGAAATCCATCGGACTTCACATCAAAATTCTAAGGTTTTCCACATTCAAAAATTGATGAAATCCTGAACTCCGAATTCCAAAATAAAGCAAAGCACATATTCTTTCATTTGGATCATCCGTATTTTTTCTTACCCTCCCCTTTGCCCACCACCCGGGTTCCTCCAACCCCCAACCAGGGGGAGGTGTTGCACGCCCCCCAACCTACAACCCCTGACCAGGGGGTGGTCGTACGATGAGGTGCCAATTTTTCAAAGCCACCTACAACCCCCGACCAGGGGGGGGGGGTCGGAGGGGAAAAAAGGGTGGGGGGTAAATTTGCTGGGAAAAATTCCGGACAGATCCTTAAAATGGCGAGAAAAATCCTGGACAAAATTTCGGCCAGAATTTTTCCCACAACAATTTTTCCCGTTCAACCCCCCCCACCAATTGGGGTCAAAAAAATCATTTTAGGCCATTTTAGGCAATTTTAGGCCATTCTAACTGAGGTGCTTGGCCAGGAGCTGGACCCAGGGGGTAGCCCAAAAAGCCCCAAAAAGCCAAGACCCATTCCCAACAGCCAAATTATGCAATCAGGATGTGATGTGATGGCCCCAGGACGGCGCATGGCGGTAGACTGGGGGGGGGGTAGTGGGTAGTCGGCCGACTACCCAATTGGTCGGTAGCTAGTCGGTACATTAGAGTGGGTAGTCACCCGACTAGTCGGCCGACTACCCACTCTAATGTACTAATGGGTCCAAACCGCCGACTTTTAAGCCCCCCATGAAGAAAATCCATGCAAACTAGTCGGTGGCTAGTCAGTGGTCATAAAAATGGTCTGTGGCGGGCCCAAATCACCCGGAAATGGTCCAGATGGGTCCAAATAAGTGTCTTACACCTAAATAAACACCCCCAGATGGAAATGGCCCTTGATGGGGGTCTCGAAGGGTGAAAAACCAATGATGAAACAAGGATTACATGAAAATCCTTTAGAAATGCAAGCATTCTGCATCACGAGAGGCAGAAAACCCCCCTCCACCCCCATCAGAGCCTCAAATAACAAAATCCCTTCTGTGTTGGCAACATACTCGGGGGCTAAGTCGTTTTTGTGGCTCACTTTGGCATAGGCGGGGGGGGGCTCCGCCCCCCCCCCCCCGCACCCCCCCCAAATAACAAAATCCCTTCTATGTTGGCAACATGCTCGGGGGCAAAGTCGTTTTTGTGGCTCACTTTGGCATAGGTGGGGGGGGGGGGCTCCGCCCCCCCCCCCCCCGCACCCCCCCCGCACCCCCCCCCTCAAATAACAAAATCCCTTCTATGTTGGCAATAGACTTGGAGGATAAATCCTTTTTTGTGCAAATTTTGACTTATATTGAAAATCCAATGGGGAGAGGTGTTCTTTTGTCAAAAGTGGCCCAAAATGGACATTTCTCCCCAATTTTTTTTGCATATTCACCCCCGATTGGGGGGTTCTGGAGCCATTTGGGTGGGTTTTGACTGGCGTTGAGCATACATCTCTTTAAGGACCCTGGGGGGGGGGTTGCTGGGCTAGGCTAGAAATTTGGGCTGGCTAGAAATTTGGGCTGGCTAGCCCGCCCCCCCCCCGGGGGGGGGGGGGGCTGGACCCCGGCTGGACCCGAACCGGGGCGAGCTGGACTGAAATCGGAAAAATGCCCAAAAATGACTGCAAAACACAGTTTTGAAAAAATGATGCATCTGAAACCCCCAAAATGCCCCAAGCCCCCCCAAACCCCATTTTGGGCCACTTTTGAACACAGTTATTCAAAAAAATTCGGCGCTTTGCGCCGAAAATTTTGGGCTAGACCCCCCAAAAAGGGGCTGGCTAGCTTGGGCTAGCAGCACCCCCCCCGGGGGAGGGGCTGCTGCGGCTGGGCTGGGCCCAATCAGGGCTGGCTGCAGCCGCC
>CAAHFI011656044.1:0-12616 GCA_900893395.1 Euglena gracilis
ACACCCATTCGTTACTCGGAGTAAGGCCCAATTTGGTCCATTTTTACAGGTAACCTGGGCTGACCTGGTAAATGTCCCCCGGAATGGTCGAATGCACCATCTAAATGTGCTCATTTCTTGCAACCAACATTCCCGCTGCATGTTTTTCTTACATTAAACCACGACAATCATGAAACCAACGGGTCCCCTGACTTTGGAGGCCTCCTGGAACACCCATTCGGTTACTCGGAGTAAGGCCCAATTTGGTCCATTTTTACATGGTAACCTGGGCTGACCTGGTAAATGTCCCCCGGAATGGTCGAATGCACCCATCTAAATGTGCTCATTTCTTGCAACCAACATTCCCGCTGCATGTTTTTCTTACATTAAACCACGACAATCATGAAACCAACGGGTCCCCTGACTTTGGAGGCCTCCTGGAACACCCATTCGGTTACTCGGAGTAAGGCCCAATTTGGTCCATTTTTACATGGTAACCTGGGCTGACCTGGTAAATGTCCCCGAATGGTCGAATGCACCCATCTAAATGTGCTCATTTCTTGCAACCAACATTCCCGCTGCATGTTTTTCTTACCATTAAACCACGACAATCATGAAACCAACGGGTCCCCTGACTTTGGAGCCTCCTGGAACACCCATTCGTTACTCGGAGTAAGGCCCAATTTGGTCCATTTTTACATGGTAACCTGGGCTGACCTGGTAAATGTCCCCAAATGGTCGAATGCACCCATCTAAATGTGCTCATTTCTTGCAACCAACATTCCGCTGCATGTTTTTCTTACCATTAAACCACGACAATCATGAAACCAACGGGTCCCCTGACTTTGGAGGCCTCCTGGAACACCCATTCGGTTACTCGGAGTAAGGCCCAATTTGGTCCATTTTTACATGGTAACCTGGGCTGACCTGGTAAATGTCCCCCGAATGGTCGAATGCACCCATCTAAATGTGCTCATTTCTTGCAACCAACATTCCCGCTGCATGTTTTTCTTACCATTAAACCACGACAATCATGAAACCAACGGGTCCCCTGACTTTGGAGGCCTCCTGGAACACCCATTCGGTTACTCGGAGTAAGGCCCAATTTGGTCCATTTTTACATGGTAACCTGGGCTGACCTGGTAAATGTCCCCGGAATGGTCGAATGCACCCATCTAAATGTGCTCATTTCTTGCAACCAACATTCCCGCTGCATGTTTTTCTTACCATTAAACCACGACAATCATGAAACCAACGGGTCCCCTGACTTTGGAGGCCTCCTGGAACACCCATTCGGTTACTCGGAGTAAGGCCCAATTTGGTCCATTTTTACATGGTAACCTGGGCTGACCTGGTAAATGTCCCCGAATGGTCGAATGCACCCATCTAAATGTGCTCATTTCTTGCAACCAACATTCCCGCTGCATGTTTTTCTTACCATTAAACCACGACAATCATGAAACCAACGGGTCCCCTGACTTTGGAGGCCTCCTGGAACACCCATTCGGTTACTCGGAGTAAGGCCCAATTTGGTCCATTTTTACATGGTAACCTGGGCTGACCTGGTAAATGTCCCCCGAATGGTCGAATGCACCCATCTAAATGTGCTCATTTCTTGCAACCAACATTCCCGCTGCATGTTTTTCTTACCATTAAACCACGACAATCATGAAACCAACGGGTCCCCTGACTTTGGAGGCCTCCTGGAACACCCATTCGGTTACTCGGAGTAAGGCCCAATTTGGTCCATTTTTACATGGTAACCTGGGCTGACCTGGTAAATGTCCCCCGAATGGTCGAATGCACCCATCTAAATGTGCTCATTTCTTGCAACCAACATTCCCGCTGCATGTTTTTCTTACCATTAAACCACGACAATCATGAAACCAACGGGTCCCCTGACTTTGGAGGCCTCCTGGAACACCCATTCGGTTACTCGGAGTAAGGCCCAATTTGGTCCATTTTTACATGGTAACCTGGGCTGACCTGGTAAATGTCCCCCGAATGGTCGAATGCACCCATCTAAATGTGCTCATTTCTTGCAACCAACATTCCCGCTGCATGTTTTTCTTACCATTAAACCACGACAATCATGAAACCAACGGGTCCCCTGACTTTGGAGGCCTCCTGGAACACCCATTCGGTTACTCGGAGTAAGGCCCAATTTGGTCCATTTTTACATGGTAACCTGGGCTGACCTGGTAAATGTCCCCCGGAATGGTCGAATGCACCCATCTAAATGTGCTCATTTCTTGCAACCAACATTCCCGCTGCATGTTTTTCTTACCATTAAACCACGACAATCATGAAACCAACGGGTCCCCTGACTTTGGAGGCCTCCTGGAACACCCATTCGGTTACTCGGAGTAAGGCCCAATTTGGTCCATTTTTACATGGTAACCTGGGCTGACCTGGTAAATGTCCCCCGAAATGGTCGAATGCACCCATCTAAATGTGCTCATTTCTTGCAACCAACATTCCCGCTGCATGTTTTCTTACCATTAAACCACGACAATCATGAAACCAACGGGTCCCCTGACTTTGGAGGCCTCCTGGAACACCCATTCGGTTACTCGGAGTAAGGCCCAATTTGGTCCATTTTTACATGGTAACCTGGGCTGACCTGGTAAATGTCCCCCGAAATGGTCGAATGCACCCATCTAAATGTGCTCATTTCTTGCAACCAACATTCCCGCTGCATGTTTTTCTTACCATTAAACCACGACAATCATGAAACCAACGGGTCCCCTGACTTTGGAGGCCTCCTGGAACACCCATTCGGTTACTCGGAGTAAGGCCCAATTTGGTCCATTTTTACATGGTAACCTGGGCTGACCTGGTAAATGTCCCCCGAATGGTCGAATGCACCCATCTAAATGTGCTCATTTCTTGCAACCAACATTCCCGCTGCATGTTTTTCTTACCATTAAACCACGACAATCATGAAACCAACGGGTCCCCTGACTTTGGAGGCCTCCTGGAACACCCATTCGGTTACTCGGAGTAAGGCCCAATTTGGTCCATTTTTACATGGTAACCTGGGCTGACCTGGTAAATGTCCCCCGAATGGTCGAATGCACCCATCTAAATGTGCTCATTTCTTGCAACCAACATTCCCGCTGCATGTTTTTCTTACCATTAAACCACGACAATCATGAAACCAACGGGTCCCCTGACTTTGGAGGCCTCCTGGAACACCCATTCGGTTACTCGGAGTAAGGCCCAATTTGGTCCATTTTTACATGGTAACCTGGGCTGACCTGGTAAATGTCCCCCGGAATGGTCGAATGCACCCATCTAAATGTGCTCATTTCTTGCAACCAACATTCCCGCTGCATGTTTTTCTTACCATTAAACCACGACAATCATGAAACCAACGGGTCCCCTGACTTTGGAGGCCTCCTGGAACACCCATTCGGTTACTCGGAGTAAGGCCCAATTTGGTCCATTTTTACATGGTAACCTGGGCTGACCTGGTAAATGTCCCCCGAATGGTCGAATGCACCCATCTAAATGTGCTCATTTCTTGCAACCAACATTCCCGCTGCATGTTTTTCTTACCATTAAACCACGACAATCATGAAACCAACGGGTCCCCTGACTTTGGAGGCCTCCTGGAACACCCATTCGGTTACTCGGAGTAAGGCCCAATTTGGTCCATTTTTACATGGTAACCTGGGCTGACCTGGTAAATGTCCCCGGAATGGTCGAATGCACCCATCTAAATGTGCTCATTTCTTGCAACCAACATTCCCGCTGCATGTTTTTCTTACCATTAAACCACGACAATCATGAAACCAACGGGTCCCCTGACTTTGGAGGCCTCCTGGAACACCCATTCGGTTACTCGGAGTAAGGCCCAATTTGGTCCATTTTTACATGGTAACCTGGGCTGACCTGGTAAATGTCCCCCGAATGGTCGAATGCACCCATCTAAATGTGCTCATTTCTTGCAACCAACATTCCCGCTGCATGTTTTTCTTACCATTAAACCACGACAATCATGAAACCAACGGGTCCCCTGACTTTGGAGGCCTCCTGGAACACCCATTCGGTTACTCGGAGTAAGGCCCAATTTGGTCCATTTTTACATGGTAACCTGGGCTGACCTGGTAAATGTCCCCCGAATGGTCGAATGCACCCATCTAAATGTGCTCATTTCTTGCAACCAACATTCCCGCTGCATGTTTTTCTTACCATTAAACCACGACAATCATGAAACCAACGGGTCCCCTGACTTTGGAGGCCTCCTGGAACACCCATTCGGTTACTCGGAGTAAGGCCCAATTTGGTCCATTTTTACATGGTAA
Source organism: Euglena gracilis (assembly GCA_900893395.1). Taxonomy (NCBI): domain Eukaryota; phylum Euglenozoa; class Euglenophyceae; order Euglenales; family Euglenaceae; genus Euglena; species Euglena gracilis. Next base: position 4,290 of record CAAHFI011656044.1, read on the forward strand.
CCTGGGCTGACCTGGTAAATGTCCCCCGGAATGGTCGAATGCACCCATCTAAATGTGCTCATTTCTTGCAACCAACATTCCCGCTGCATGTTTTTCTTACCATTAAACCACGACAATCATGAAACCAACGGGTCCCCTGACTTTGGAGGCCTCCTGGAACACCCATTCGGTTACTCGGAGTAAGGCCCAATTTGGTCCATTTTTACATGGTAACCTGGGCTGACCTGGTAAATGTCCCCCGGAATGGTCGAATGCACCCATCTAAATGTGCTCATTTCTTGCAACCAACATTCCCGCTGCATGTTTTTCTTACCATTAAACCACGACAATCATGAAACCAACGGGTCCCCTGACTTTGGAGGCCTCCTGGAACACCCATTCGGTTACTCGGAGTAAGGCCCAATTTGGTCCATTTTTACATGGTAACCTGGGCTGACCTGGTAAATGTCCCCCGAAATGGTCGAATGCACCCATCTAAATGTGCTCATTTCTTGCAACCAACATTCCCGCTGCATGTTTTTCTTACCATTAAACCACGACAATCATGAAACCAACGGGTCCCCTGACTTTGGAGGCCTCCTGGAACACCCATTCGGTTACTCGGAGTAAGGCCCAATTTGGTCCATTTTTACATGGTAACCTGGGCTGACCTGGTAAATGTCCCCCGGAATGGTCGAATGCACCCATCTAAATGTGCTCATTTCTTGCAACCAACATTCCCGCTGCATGTTTTTCTTACCATTAAACCACGACAATCATGAAACCAACGGGTCCCCTGACTTTGGAGGCCTCCTGGAACACCCATTCGGTTACTCGGAGTAAGGCCCAATTTGGTCCATTTTTACATGGTAACCTGGGCTGACCTGGTAAATGTCCCCCGGAATGGTCGAATGCACCCATCTAAATGTGCTCATTTCTTGCAACCAACATTCCCGCTGCATGTTTTTCTTACCATTAAACCACGACAATCATGAAACCAACGGGTCCCCTGACTTTGGAGGCCTCCTGGAACACCCATTCGGTTACTCGGAGTAAGGCCCAATTTGGTCCATTTTTACATGGTAACCTGGGCTGACCTGGTAAATGTCCCCCGAATGGTCGAATGCACCCATCTAAATGTGCTCATTTCTTGCAACCAACATTCCCGCTGCATGTTTTTCTTACCATTAAACCACGACAATCATGAAACCAACGGGTCCCCTGACTTTGGAGGCCTCCTGGAACACCCATTCGGTTACTCGGAGTAAGGCCCAATTTGGTCCATTTTTACATGGTAACCTGGGCTGACCTGGTAAATGTCCCCCGAATGGTCGAATGCACCCATCTAAATGTGCTCATTTCTTGCAACCAACATTCCCGCTGCATGTTTTTCTTACCATTAAACCACGACAATCATGAAACCAACGGGTCCCCTGACTTTGGAGGCCTCCTGGAACACCCATTCGGTTACTCGGAGTAAGGCCCAATTTGGTCCATTTTTACATGGTAACCTGGGCTGACCTGGTAAATGTCCCCCGAATGGTCGAATGCACCCATCTAAATGTGCTCATTTCTTGCAACCAACATTCCCGCTGCATGTTTTTCTTACCATTAAACCACGACAATCATGAAACCAACGGGTCCCCTGACTTTGGAGGCCTCCTGGAACACCCATTCGGTTACTCGGAGTAAGGCCCAATTTGGTCCATTTTTACATGGTAACCTGGGCTGACCTGGTAAATGTCCCCGGAATGGTCGAATGCACCCATCTAAATGTGCTCATTTCTTGCAACCAACATTCCCGCTGCATGTTTTTCTTACCATTAAACCACGACAATCATGAAACCAACGGGTCCCCTGACTTTGGAGGCCTCCTGGAACACCCATTCGGTTACTCGGAGTAAGGCCCAATTTGGTCCATTTTTACATGGTAACCTGGGCTGACCTGGTAAATGTCCCCCGGAATGGTCGAATGCACCCATCTAAATGTGCTCATTTCTTGCAACCAACATTCCCGCTGCATGTTTTTCTTACCATTAAACCACGACAATCATGAAACCAACGGGTCCCCTGACTTTGGAGGCCTCCTGGAACACCCATTCGGTTACTCGGAGTAAGGCCCAATTTGGTCCATTTTTACATGGTAACCTGGGCTGACCTGGTAAATGTCCCCCGAATGGTCGAATGCACCCATCTAAATGTGCTCATTTCTTGCAACCAACATTCCCGCTGCATGTTTTTCTTACCATTAAACCACGACAATCATGAAACCAACGGGTCCCCTGACTTTGGAGGCCTCCTGGAACACCCATTCGGTTACTCGGAGTAAGGCCCAATTTGGTCCATTTTTACATGGTAACCTGGGCTGACCTGGTAAATGTCCCCCGGAATGGTCGAATGCACCCATCTAAATGTGCTCATTTCTTGCAACCAACATTCCCGCTGCATGTTTTTCTTACCATTAAACCACGACAATCATGAAACCAACGGGTCCCTGACTTTGGAGGCCTCCTGGAACACCCATTCGGTTACTCGGAGTAAGGCCCAATTTGGTCCATTTTTACATGGTAACCTGGGCTGACCTGGTAAATGTCCCCGAATGGTCGAATGCACCCATCTAAATGTGCTCATTTCTTGCAACCAACATTCCCGCTGCATGTTTTTCTTACCATTAAACCACGACAATCATGAAACCAACGGGTCCCCTGACTTTGGAGGCCTCCTGGAACACCCATTCGGTTACTCGGAGTAAGGCCCAATTTGGTCCATTTTTACATGGTAACCTGGGCTGACCTGGTAAATGTCCCCCGGAATGGTCGAATGCACCCATCTAAATGTGCTCATTTCTTGCAACCAACATTCCCGCTGCATGTTTTTCTTACCATTAAACCACGACAATCATGAAACCAACGGGTCCCCTGACTTTGGAGGCCTCCTGGAACACCCATTCGGTTACTCGGAGTAAGGCCCAATTTGGTCCATTTTTACATGGTAACCTGGCTGACCTGGTAAATGTCCCCGAATGGTCGAATGCACCCATCTAAATGTGCTCATTTCTTGCAACCAACATTCCGCTGCATGTTTTTTACCATTAAACCACGACAATCATGAAACCAACGGGTCCCCTGACTTTGGAGGCCTCCTGGAACACCCATTCGGTTACTCGGAGTAAGGCCCAATTTGGTCCATTTTTACATGGTAACCTGGGCTGACCTGGTAAATGTCCCCGAATGGTCGAATGCACCCATCTAAATGTGCTCATTTCTTGCAACCAACATTCCCGCTGCATGTTTTTCTTACCATTAAACCACGACAATCATGAAACCAACGGGTCCCCTGACTTTGGAGGCCTCCTGGAACACCCATTCGGTTACTCGGAGTAAGGCCCAATTTGGTCCATTTTTACATGGTAACCTGGGCTGACCTGGTAAATGTCCCCCGGAATGGTCGAATGCACCCATCTAAATGTGCTCATTTCTTGCAACCAACATTCCCGCTGCATGTTTTTCTTACCATTAAACCACGACAATCATGAAACCAACGGGTCCCCTGACTTTGGAGGCCTCCTGGAACACCCATTCGGTTACTCGGAGTAAGGCCCAATTTGGTCCATTTTTACATGGTAACCTGGGCTGACCTGGTAAATGTCCCCCGAATGGTCGAATGCACCCATCTAAATGTGCTCATTTCTTGCAACCAACATTCCCGCTGCATGTTTTTTACCATTAAACCACGACAATCATGAAACCAACGGGTCCCCTGACTTTGGAGGCCTCCTGGAACACCCATTCGGTTACTCGGAGTAAGGCCCAATTTGGTCCATTTTTACATGGTAACCTGGGCTGACCTGGTAAATGTCCCCCGAATGGTCGAATGCACCCATCTAAATGTGCTCATTTCTTGCAACCAACATTCCCGCTGCATGTTTTTCTTACCATTAAACCACGACAATCATGAAACCAACGGGTCCCCTGACTTTGGAGGCCTCCTGGAACACCCATTCGGTTACTCGGAGTAAGGCCCAATTTGGTCCATTTTTACATGGTAACCTGGGCTGACCTGGTAAATGTCCCCCGGAATGGTCGAATGCACCCATCTAAATGTGCTCATTTCTTGCAACCAACATTCCCGCTGCATGTTTTTCTTACCATTAAACCACGACAATCATGAAACCAACGGGTCCCCTGACTTTGGAGGCCTCCTGGAACACCCATTCGGTTACTCGGAGTAAGGCCCAATTTGGTCCATTTTTACATGGTAACCTGGGCTGACCTGGTAAATGTCCCCCGAATGGTCGAATGCACCCATCTAAATGCTCATTTCTTGCAACCAACATTCCCGCTGCATGTTTTTCTTACCATTAAACCACGACAATCATGAAACCAACGGGTCCCTGACTTTGGAGGCCTCCTGGAACACCCATTCGGTTACTCGGAGTAAGGCCCAATTTGGTCCATTTTTACATGGTAACCTGGGCTGACCTGGTAAATGTCCCCCGGAATGGTCGAATGCACCCATCTAAATGTGCTCATTTCTTGCAACCAACATTCCCGCTGCATGTTTTCTTACCATTAAACCACGACAATCATGAAACCAACGGGTCCCCTGACTTTGGAGGCCTCCTGGAACACCCATTCGGTTACTCGGAGTAAGGCCCAATTTGGTCCATTTTTACATGGTAACCTGGGCTGACCTGGTAAATGTCCCCCGGAATGGTCGAATGCACCCATCTAAATGTGCTCATTTCTTGCAACCAACATTCCCGCTGCATGTTTTTCTTACCATTAAACCACGACAATCATGAAACCAACGGGTCCCTGACTTTGGAGGCCTCCTGGAACACCCATTCGGTTACTCGGAGTAAGGCCCAATTTGGTCCATTTTACATGGTAACCTGGGCTGACCTGGTAAATGTCCCCCGAATGGTCGAATGCACCCATCTAAATGTGCTCATTTCTTGCAACCAACATTCCCGCTGCATGTTTTCTTACCATTAAACCACGACAATCATGAAACCAACGGGTCCCCTGACTTTGGAGGCCTCCTGGAACACCCATTCGGTTACTCGGAGTAAGGCCCAATTTGGTCCATTTTTACATGGTAACCTGGGCTGACCTGGTAAATGTCCCCCGGAATGGTCGAATGCACCCATCTAAATGTGCTCATTTCTTGCAACCAACATTCCCGCTGCATGTTTTTCTTACCATTAAACCACGACAATCATGAAACCAACGGGTCCCCTGACTTTGGAGGCCTCCTGGAACACCCATTCGGTTACTCGGAGTAAGGCCCAATTTGGTCCATTTTTACATGGTAACCTGGGCTGACCTGGTAAATGTCCCCCGAATGGTCGAATGCACCCATCTAAATGTGCTCATTTCTTGCAACCAACATTCCCGCTGCATGTTTTCTTACCATTAAACCACGACAATCATGAAACCAACGGGTCCCTGACTTTGGAGGCCTCCTGGAACACCCATTCGGTTACTCGGAGTAAGGCCCAATTTGGTCCATTTTTACATGGTAACCTGGGCTGACTGGTAAATGTCCCCCGAATGGTCGAATGCACCCATCTAAATGTGCTCATTTCTTGCAACCAACATTCCCGCTGCATGTTTTTCTTACCATTAAACCACGACAATCATGAAACCAACGGGTCCCTGACTTTGGAGGCCTCCTGGAACACCCATTCGGTTACTCGGAGTAAGGCCCATTTGGTCCATTTTACATGGTAACCTGGGCTGACCTGGTAAATGTCCCCCGAATGGTCGAATGCACCCATCTAAATGTGCTCATTTCTTGCAACCAACATTCCCGCTGCATGTTTTTCTTACCATTAAACCACGACAATCATGAAACCAACGGGTCCCTGACTTTGGAGGCCTCCTGGAACACCCATTCGTTACTCGGAGTAAGGCCCAATTTGGTCCATTTTTACATGGTAACCTGGGCTGACCTGGTAATGTCCCCGAATGGTCGAATGCACCCATCTAAATGTGCTCATTTCTTGCAACCAACATTCCCGCTGCATGTTTTCTTACCATTAAACCACGACAATCATGAAACCAACGGGTCCCCTGACTTTGGAGGCCTCCTGGAACACCCATTCGGTACTCGGAGTAAGGCCCAATTTGGTCCATTTTTACATGGTAACCTGGGCTGACCTGGTAAATGTCCCCGGAATGGTCGAATGCACCCATCTAAATGTGCTCATTTCTTGCAACCAACATTCCCGCTGCATGTTTTTTTACCATTAAACCACGACAATCATGAAACCAACGGGTCCCCTGACTTTGGAGGCCTCCTGGAACACCCATTCGGTTACTCGGAGTAAGGCCCAATTTGGTCCATTTTTACATGGTAACCTGGGCTGACCTGGTAAAGTCCCCCGAATGGTCGAATGCACCCATCTAAATGTGCTCATTTCTTGCAACCAACATTCCCGCTGCATGTTTTTCTTACCATTAAACCACGACAATCATGAAACCAACGGGTCCCCTGACTTTGGAGGCCTCCTGGAACACCCATTCGTTACTCGGAGTAAGGCCCAATTTGGTCCATTTTTACATGGTAACCTGGGCTGACCTGGTAAATCCCCGAATGGTCGAATGCACCCATCTAAATGTGCTCATTTCTTGCAACCAACATTCCGCTGCATGTTTTTCTTACCATTAAACCACGACAATCATGAAACCAACGGGTCCCCTGACTTTGGAGGCCTCCTGGAACACCCATTCGGTTACTCGGAGTAAGGCCCAATTTGGTCCATTTTTACATGGTAACCTGGGCTGACCTGGTAAATGTCCCCCGAATGGTCGAATGCACCCATCTAAATGTGCTCATTTCTTGCAACCAACATTCCCGCTGCATGTTTTTCTTACCATTAAACCACGACAATCATGAAACCAACGGTCCCCTGACTTTGGAGGCCTCCTGGAACACCCATTCGGTTACTCGGAGTAAGGCCCAATTTGGTCCATTTTTACATGGTAACCTGGGCTGACCTGGTAAATGTCCCCCGAATGGTCGAATGCACCCATCTAAATGTGCTCATTTCTTGCAACCAACATTCCCGCTGCATGTTTTCTTACCATTAAACCACGACAATCATGAAACCAACGGTCCCCTGACTTTGGAGGCCTCCTGGAACACCCATCGGTTACTCGGAGTAAGGCCCAATTTGGTCCATTTTACATGTAACCTGGGCTGACCTGGTAAATGTCCCCCGAATGGTCGAATGCACCCATCTAAATGTGCTCATTTCTTGCAACCAACATTCCCGCTGCATGTTTTCTTACCATTAAACCACGACAATCATGAAACCAACGGGTCCCCTGACTTTGGAGGCCTCCTGGAACACCCATTCTTACTCGGAGTAAGGCCCAATTTGGTCCATTTTTACATGGTAACCTGGGCTGACCTGGTAAATGTCCCCCAATGGTCGAATGCACCCATCTAAATGTGCTCATTTCTTGCAACCAACATTCCCGCTGCATGTTTTTCTTACCATTAAACCACGACAATCATGAAACCAACGGGTCCCTGACTTTGGAGGCCTCCTGGAACACCCATTCGGTTACTCGGAGTAAGGCCCAATTTGGTCCATTTTACACGTAACCTGGGCTGACCTGGTAAATGTCCCCGAATGGTCGAATGCACCCATCTAAATGTGCTCATTCTTGCAACCAACATTCCCGCTGATGTTTTTCATTAAACCACGACAATCATGAAACCAACGGTCCCCTGACTTTGGAGGCCCCTGGAACACCCATTCGTTACTCGGAGTAAGGCCCAATTTGGTCCATTTTACATGGTAACCTGGCTGACCTGGTAAAGTCCCCCGAATGGTCGAATGCACCCATCTAAATGTCATTTCTTGCAACCAACATTCCCGCTGCATGTTTTCTTACCATTAAACCACGACAATCATGAAACCAACGGGTCCCTGACTTTGGAGGCCTCCTGGAACACCCATTCGTTACTCGGAGTAAGGCCCAATTTGGTCCATTTACATGTAACCTGGCTGACCTGGTAAACGTCCCCCGAATGGTCGAATGCACCCATCTAAATGTGCATTTCTTGCAACCAACATTCCCGCTGCATGTTTTCTTACCATTAAACACGACAATCATAAACCAACGGTCCCTGACTTTGGAGCCTCCTGAACACCCATTCGTTACTCGGAAGTAAGGCCCAATTTGGTCCATTTTACATGGTAACCTGGGCTGACCTGGTAACGTCCCCCGAATGGTCGAATGCACCATCTAAATCTCATTCTTGCAACCAACATTCCCGCTGCATTTTTCTTACCATTAAACCACGACAATCATGAAACCAACGGTCCCCTG
>CAAHFI011658634.1:0-11802 GCA_900893395.1 Euglena gracilis
AGACAGTTCGCAATTGTTGGGGTGGTGTGGGGGGGTTTTTTTTGCAAAAACTCAGAAATTTTTCCATCCAACCATGAAACATCATCTTCTGTTACTCGGGCATTCCGATTCACAGATTCCTCAAGTTGAATCACATCCGTGGAAAATGCTTGCACGGTTTACTTGTTGTCTCCAAGCATTTTGTCAGAAAGCAAACGAAATTCTGTGGGCTCGGATATACGAGCACGCGAAACGGGGGGAAGTGAGCGAATTTCTGCGATTGTGGTGGACAACAAGGTGTAACGAGTCTGTAATTCCCCAAAAGCGGCTTGTATACCATTGATATCGGGAATTCGCTTGGAAAGTGAGGAAGCACGCTCCTGCAAACAGACAACGGTGGCATTAATACCGCCATGTCCGTTTGTGACTTTTGTTGCGAAAAATCTAATCGTTGTGTGCAATCCGCAATTTTCGAGTTCAAGGAAGTTAATCCATCCTGATTTGCGGCACAATGACAGGAGTTATTCTCCAAGTGTACGATTCGTTCCTCCAAGCTGAATTAGCGTACGGGGAACAAATTTCCTTGCACTTTCACCTGAAATTGATGCAAATGCTCCAGTTTCGAGCAAAGATGCATAATCCGTTGTCGGGCTTCTTGGAACGAAGTGGTATGTGCAGCAAAATTGCTCAACTGCGACCAAGTTACCTATTTCCGGCATTTTGGGGGTGTCATTTTGTGTGTGTAATTGTTGCTGCAATTGCAGTAGGCCCACCGGTGCTCCCACCGGGATCTTTTGGGTATGAACAGAGAAAAGGGCACGAAGCAACCTCTCACTTTGATCAGAGGTATTATGAGGAACCAAGTGTACATGTGCAAGGGGTTCATCCCCTCGCCGCATCAAAGATGAGGGAAGCGGGATAGAGGATGGTCTTTCGCCACCTACGTCTCACACAATCAATGACAGTGATGATGAATAAGGCCTGTTGCCCCCTTGCAACAAAAAATGTGTTTCGGCTTGTGGAAATGACAATTGATGCAATGTGTCCTTTTGTTGCTTCGGGAGTCGGGAATGGGAACTTGTTTCATTCGAACCGTTGTAATCCCTGAAATCTGAATCAAGAGTGGTCAATAAACTCATCAACAGGTAATAATCATATTTGTGGTTGGGTGTCGTGCTCTGCACCTTTTGAGGTGGGAAAAAAGGCAAAAAAAGCCAAAAATTCACAAAAATAAGCAGAGAAACAGGGATCAGAAAGGTTGTATCGGCGAATACGGAACAGGGCCTTCTGAGACTTGTATCCTTGCTTAACGATTGGCTCTTGGCGTGGAACAGCACTTTGATCTTGTTTCACGGCTCAGTGTGATCCTCCAGTCAACCACATACTTTCTCTGTGTGTAACATTTGTGTGGGATCGATGCCCAAATCTGCCACTAAGTATATTACATGGCAGCATTTCTGTTTGTGAAGTCTGCGTAGGATGTTAACATAATTCTGCTACCAAGTGTACGTCCCAAGCTTTCCCTTTTCCCGTTTTTGGGACTTTCTGAAAAAGCCTTTCGCTTTCGCCTTGGTGCGCATCCTACTTATGGTTGGGAAAAGTCTTTGAGTAACAAAAAGTGGTTTTCCCCTTTTGTTTCCAATTCCCCAAACAGGCAAAGCACAAGAAAAGGAATTCTGAAGGTTCTTCTAAAGTCGAGTTCAAATGTTCTGACGGTTTTTCCCTATGAAAAAAACAATGGTCAAAGCTTGAGACGATGACGGTGACCATTTCTGACGGATACCATTTGTTGGTGAAGGAGAGAAAAGTGCTGACATGTCCAGGGGCAGATCCCAGAAGAGTCTGCCACATATCTTACAGGCGAAGTTATCTTCCACGACGAAGTGGACAGAAGCATATGCCTTGTACACATCCTCCTCCCAGGGCTATGCCCGATTATCACATTGGACCAGGCATTCTGGCCACTGAGATTTCGGACACAGACGTGGTCTGTGGGAGGTGCACCCTGGCGCATTCTCTGGGGCCCTTTCCGTCGCACAGGGGTCCACTCAAGGGCCGGCAGAAAGTAGGGAGACCCAAAGTCCCAAATGGTTTCACCGCAAGATGGTTTCACTTCTTTGCGGTGGCTTATGGGTGTGGAGTATATTATAGCCCACTGGGGAAAGTGGGGCTGGCAGGTTTCCTTTCCAAGCAACCCATCCACCCAGTTTGGGTGTGCCAAGGGAACTTGGGGTTGGGTCCATGGTCATTCCAGGAGAACCCATGCATGATGCTAAAGCTACCGTTGCAGCTGCTCCAGAAAATTCTTGGCAGCATCACAGACCAGACAACGTAATTCATCCAGGGATGAATCGCAGGAACCTGCGGGGGCATCCCCGGGGTCTGCTTGAAGTTTACGTCGTGTATCCACTTCGCTATCCGAGCTCTTGCGGTATTGGGCCGTAATATGGCCGCCAACCAACTTCTGAAGTCCACCATATCATGTTCCTCGTGAGGCCACACGGGCAAGGCGTATCCGACGTGCTAACGCTTGGAGAACAGGGGGTAAACTTGTGTCTCCAAGTCGCCAACATTCCAGAGGTACGTTGTGGAAGGAGGGGGCGTCTGACCAGTCAAACCTCGGCAGGGCGCATGGCCAGTCAAACCTGACCACGCAAAAAGAAAGTCCTACTCTACAAAACCAACTGCCAGCGACAGCATTTGCCATTGGTGGAAAGTAGAGAGGACTGGGGGGTTGGCTTAGGCCACAAAAGTTGTGCTGTCTGGCAGCCTTAAGGCCTCAAACGGCCGGAAAGAAAAGACGAAGGAAAGGAAAATATGCCTTCGGCCCTGTGCGCTGCGTGTACCACCCCCGCAAGAAGGGAGAATGGAGAGGGGTGTGCATGAATGCGCACATTGCAGCACCCCGGAAAGTACATACTAGCGGCAAATACCGCAAAGGGTCTTTGAAGGGTGTGTTCGGGCGAGTACCCAAACATGATGTCAGGCAAATACCTGACGCGGATTCCGAAAGACCCCGCATTGGCGCTTACAGACACCTCACTTGCCTTTATCGGCTGGGAGTTCGCGCACCTCACGCCAGTAGTCGTGTTATGGGTCCCCTAATGGGACTTCAAACAACTCCAGTAGGCGTGGGAAGACTGCGGAGCTGATTCAATCCGGATGGTGTGCTACTCCTGATCTTTGAAATTAAAGGATGGGACTTCCCAGTAGACGGCTGCCGTCTGGGCGAACCGGACATGGTAACCGTTGGGTCGCGCATGACGCTCCGAGGGGTGGGCAATCGTTCCTGAAGTCGTCCATCGGGCCGAGCAGGTTCATCCTGTCGGACGGGGCGTGGCATTGTGGTCGTTGCCGGAATCGGTTCTTCCACAGGCGCTGATACTCCCATTGACTCAGCCATCGATTTCGGTTGTGCGTGTGGTGGTCTGCGGTGTCGGTGGTCGTGGAGGAATCTCCTCTACTTCCATTTCGACAGCTGTTGCAGTCACTGGCGGTTGATCCTCCGTGACTGTTGACGCAGGTGCCACGGGAGGATGATCCTCCGCTGAAGCCGGTGCGACAGCTGTCTCTGTCTGTTGGGGTTCATCTCCGTTGGTGGTTACTCTGGGACCGGAGATGGGATGCAGTGACACCAACATCCGGCGTCTCCACGACGTCAGTGGCGGAGCTTGATGCTACGCCACCACCTCGTGGCGTTAGTGCAGCAGCCACGGCATAAATGCCGGTGATCACGAGGTTCAGCACACGACCGCCTAATGAGGTGCGCGTTGTGGGGCTGGCGGGTCCCTCGAAAGAAAATCCTCGATGACCATACCAGTCACCTCGGCTTGAGGCTCAGAAGTCGGGATATAGTAATATATCCCCTGCGGGTATCTCGTCTGGCCGACACTGTGTCGGAGCTGGTAGAGCAGCGGAGAGGATATCCTCCACGCTCTCGCCTTCCTCATGAGGGAGTCCCACCACGTCTTCACCTGCCTGTCGGCAGACGGGAGCCGCCGCGGGGCCCGAGCATACTGATTGTTCCCTGCAGGGCCGAGACAAAGGATACAGCCGTTCCTGTCGGACACGGCGGGGCTGCCTCAGGAAGGGTGACGGAGGGGCTGCGCCCGCGTTCCCCCCGCCGCGGAATCGCGCTGTGGAAGCGATGGACGCCTCACGTCTCCTTTTCGCCAGAGGTTCACCCTCCGGGACTATGAAGGGGTGCATATCCTCAGGCGAACGAGCATCGTCAGGGTGTCATCGGCATCCCTCAGCCTCCGCCAGCCTGTGAAAGGCCAACGTGCTGCTGTTGGGACCACTGGGCCAGGGTTGCGGCCACGATGGTTCCACCCAGGCTTTGGCTAGCCTATTCGGGCCCAGAAATCTGCGGCAACGCGTATCCTCCCAGTCCTCGAAAAAGCCCTTCTCGGACTCCCCAAAGCATGCCACAATCGGCATACGCTGGTCGAGGATGGCCTTTGGCTCCAGCATCAACGGGAGGAATACCTCCTTGTCCAGGTTACCTCCAAACTGTCGCCGCAAATGTTCTTCCAGGCTGATATCAGTCAGGTGCCAGTTTGGCGCAGGCGGCCGGCATTCCGACGGCGAGGACCGTCGACGGCATCACTGTAATCCGGTTTCAAGCTGTCCATACGAGGTCTATCGTCCTGGGTGTCACGGGTATGTATATACACCTCCATGACTTAGATGGTCCAGGCCCGCCACCAGAACTGCTGCAGCATAAAAATACGCTGCTTGTGTACGCGGCGACTTCTGCCTTGGACATCCAGGGCGTCACGGCACACATGCACACACATGCGGCGTCCCATATCCAGGCCCGGGTTATCCCGAGGCTGTGGAGGACTTCCACGCACGCCAAATCCCGAAAAGTCGACAGGAAATTCCATGCGGGTATACTCACAAAATCGAACGCCTGATCAAGGTGTTGTGGTGCAACAACCTCCATGTGTGGATGGTGAGCCATTACTGCTCCACCTTCCGCGTTAGGCGCGTTACCCTGGCTCACCCACAGAGGTATGACCTGTGTTGTCGGGGTTCAGTGGGTAGTATTTCCACTGGACCACAAGGGGTCCTACCGAATGAATACATTCGAAGTAGGCTTTCGGTCCCGGAGTCCCAACTTGTGCAGGTAACTGCGACCAGTGGAGTCGCTGAAGAGACCCCACTTCTGACAGGGGTACCTAACCAAAACCAGAGGTCACAGAAACCTGGCTGGGAATCCAGAAAGGGTCTGCAATCTTCAACTTCGGAGGCGTACGAATCTATTCCGTAACGGAATTGTCTGACAGTGTCAGCGGTGTGGCGTAACTAACTCGATGACTACTTCCGGAAGGGTGGCGGGGCGGTTTCCTGCAATATGGTAATCATGCTGCATTCGCCAGCCTTCGTCCTCCAGCTCCTCCTTGAACCTGAGCATATGCTCAAAGTCCGAGAGGACTACTGTTGGTTCTTCTTCCTCTCACTTTCCGTTTCCTACCCTTACCCTCACCCTTCCCTTTGCCGGCCACGCCTTTGACATCTCCCTTGCGTTTCCTCTCGGCCTTGCCTGTGTCCTTTCCCGTCGGGCGAATACCAGAGGGTCGGGCACTCGGTGTCACAATAGTCGTCCCGGTTCGTTCCCGTTCCAACTCTGGGGAGGGACCTGGCCGTTCTGCTGCACGCCGCGCTGACGGCCTGGCTGGGGGCAGGCTAGGAGCCTTGCGTGGGCTTGGCTTCGACGTAGGGCGTCGCGGCTCCTTCCATACCGGAGGGATCGGCGGGGGCGTAGCGGCAACAGGAAGGGTCATCGCCGTCTGTGCCTCTCCCGGTGGTCGTCCAGTCGGGGTACCCAAGCCGGCTTCCAACTTTATTGCCACACCGCCTTCCCCGTCCCTTGGGCTGGGTCGCCTGGGCTGTGGGGCAAGGTTCGCCGTTGCCCTGTCGCGCCTCAGGCTGGCAGGTAACACTGCCACACCGGCCAGTGGCTTCACGGGTAATACCGGGGTTGCCACCCGCAGCTGCAGTGGATACGGATGGTACGGGGTGTATGCACGGCCCTGAAGGGCAGCCAGAGAGGAGTAATACCCAGAGAGGAGTAACACCTCGCCCGGTGCTCTTCAGATGCGAAGACTGGCTCCTGCAGTGATGCCGAGGAAGCTCATCCTGCTCGGTTCCCGAAGGCACGATGTGGTAGTAGGGAGTCTCCTGTGGACGGGTGTCATCTCCGGTCTGAACAGGAGGTGCACTTACGGTAGGGCTGGCACACGGTGGGGAGGTTCATCCTCCACCACTGTGGGCTCAACCTGCCGCCGTGGCTCAACGCCAGGGGCAGGGGCGACCGGTGATGCCTGTGGCATCCAGTGCGCAGACATATGCTGGACGTATGCCTCACAGGGCACGTCCGACTGTCATTCTGGGAGCACGCGTGCGCCGCGCGGGTTATCCGCGTACGTCGCGCACTGCGAGACAAATTGCTCCGCTGGCGGCTCGCGCGGCAGCATTCGCTGCGGCGATGGCGGGCGAGCGAAAATTCTCGTCTTCCCAGGTGGGACATGCACAGCCTCACGTTTTGGTGGGGGCGTGTGCTCACGTATACTCACGATGTGGATCTCCCCGGCGTCTGCGTTTGCAGCATGTGCGGCACATACACGCCCAGATCTATCATGGTCTTGCCAGGCTCAAATCCGGAATCGGATGCCGACGAGATATACCGTCTCCCCGTCATTAGGGCTTGACCACAGGGGCACCACTGAGCCACCAGGGTATTGGCTACCGCTAACAACTGAGCGCGGTCTGCATCCCAAAGGGCTTGCATAAAGGGCTCCGTTGGGGGTGTGCGCACATACACGTCGCCCACTCCAACGTCTCCGTACTGTTTAAGATCATCTCTCCCGCATACGGGGGTAGGCACGATCTGCACTGCACTGGTGGCTGGGGTGCCGGCTGCTGGACGGCAGATGGATCTGGTACCGCATATGCGGACCAGATGTTGGTAGGCGCGTCGAATACCGGGCTGTGCTCCTCTCTGCACGTGGGGCACCCGGAATCGTGGCCTCAGAATTCGGAGCGTAGTGGGGTGTATGACGCGCCAGAAGGCTGTGGCCATGGTGTACCTGATGCAGGTCCACGCCTGGCAGCATGGTGCTAAGCCAACGACGACGACAACACAGGGTAACCTTGTTGTCAGTCACTTTGAGTGCTGGTGCACTGAAAAAAATGTACTTCCATCTTAATCAATAACTCCACTGGAAAGACAGAAGATGAAGTGCAGTGGGGTATAAATGCGTAACATTCACATGACACTCACACACAATCCCCCAAATGAAATCGTTCCAGAGAGTATTTAGGCTTATGTCTATGTTATTGCGCTTGTTCCACAGCTTCCAATCCTGCTGGAAATATGCAACAAAACTGGATGCTGGCTCCCAAGTGTCCTCCTCTGGCCCGTACCCTTTCCGGCGTACTTTCCAGCTGTGCACTCCCCTGTTGACCTTGTGGTCTATTATTTTATGGACCACAAAGTCGTCCATTTCTGGAAATGAGGAACAAGGTTTGAAATGTAGGCAGGGGAGAGCTTTTCCGTCTGGGGCACTAAGGTACGGTTTGAAATCGTCCCTATGGACGTCCTCAATCCCTTCCGGCAATACAACTTTTTATCGCCCGCTACTGCCTATCCCTCCAACACTTCGCATGGGCCGAACCAAAGAGGATCTAGGTTGGAAGATTGCATGCGGGTGCTACTCCATACCCACACACGCTCACCTGGACTATACACAGGTGCGTTGAAGTTTTGCAAAAACGATTGGCGTTTGTTGGAATGAATTTATGTGACACGTAATTGGACTGCAGAGCGGAGTGATTCCACTTCTGCAAACCACGGTTCCCAGCTCACACTACTTCGGGCGGGTCTCTCCGAGGGCATACCCCTTATGGCCAGGGTCTCGCCTGAAAACAATTTTGTACGGTGAGTGTGGTAGTACCAACCCTGGTAAGGTATTGATGTAAAATAAACATCAATGAAGGACGGATAACCAATTCTTACCCGAGTCATACAGTGAAAGGCGAAGCACATTGACGACGTATTTCACGGCTACCTCTGCTTTACCATTGCCTTTCGGGCGGTATATAATGGAAAAATGCTGCTCAATGCCGAGTAAACCGCACAAAATTTGGAAAAACGGCGAAGAGATCAAGTAATCTTGATCACGCACTATTTCATTCGTTAAACTTTTTATGCAGATATGTTTCTCCAGGAAAATAGATGCCAAAATTTTGGCAGTCAACCCTGCCTTCCGGCATGGAACGGCTATTATGTACCCACTCAGCCGATAGACGAAAACAAAAACGTAATCGTGAATTTTATCATCTGAACCTTTGCAGGGTTCCAGTTCGATAAAATTCATGCAGAGGAACGTAAAAATGTCCGGTGGTACGGGGAAAAAGTCCATCGCACCAGGGGGGTACCTCTGCGCGGTTTCACAGCCTGACAAATTTGGCTCCGTTGTGAAATTTGCAAACAGCGCGAATATAGACCTTTTTTCACTCAGGGTTGTGCAACATCTGCGGCCGTCCAGTGAAAGAAGTTTGGGGGACCATGGGTGTCCATGGTTGTGATAGCTCAAAATCACATCATCAACCAGGTGTTGGGGTATACAATATTTATATCCGAAATCATTCCGGAAAATCAGTCGCAATGGTGATAAATAATAATTCTCTATGGATTAACCATTTGGGAGTCTATTCACAAAGGTACTATATATTGGGTCACGTGAATAAACCCATTCGCGGAAAACAGGGGGTTAGGTGTTTCTGTACGCGTAATTCGACGGGGTTCGCAGTGCGTCCACGCCGGCGCCTACGCAATAGGAAAGTGGCTATGCTACGATATAACCCAGAAACAGGTGGTGAATCGAGAATTTTGGCCGCGGCGTCGGATCGGCGTGCGAACTGGACAGCCTCGTGGCTACCACGAATGGTCGCATCACCATCATCCAGGTTCCCAGGATAATACCAGGGGTCTCGGCTGAGAGGATCCGTAACTTTTTTGCGTATTACCTGGGGTACTAATTACCAACAGGTTAAACCGGCTCAAGAACTCAAGCCATCGGCATCTTCTGCCATCTGAGGACATGGCTTGTTCGGGTCCTCGGTGTACCATTGTTAAAGGCCCTCGTGATCCGTCAACACGAGTATCTGACCAGGCTGCTGGCCATCCAGCTACGAGATTTTTGGAGAATCAGCACAATGGCATATGTCTGCTTTTCTCGAATGCTCCATTTAACCTGTCCTTTCCCGTTGTCTCCCTGTAGCTTCCTGCTGAAGAAAGCCACATGTCGGTATTAATTCGCGGCATTATGCTGGCTGAGAATTCCGCCAACAGCGTAATCCCTGCTGTCGACCTCCAGGACATACGGTTTGTATGGATCTGCGATATCGAGAACCACATTTTCGAGTAGCAAGTCCTTGATTTTTTTCAA
The DNA here is from genome assembly GCA_900893395.1 of Euglena gracilis. Classification (NCBI taxonomy): domain Eukaryota; phylum Euglenozoa; class Euglenophyceae; order Euglenales; family Euglenaceae; genus Euglena; species Euglena gracilis. The sequence goes on from CAAHFI011658634.1 coordinate 9,438, forward strand.
GGCCTCGAGCATATGGTCATCCCAAATGACTTTGACATTATCGGGTGTCCGATTTTTCAGCTGTCGGATTAGGGGTATCGCGCTTTTCGCGAAATCTTTCATGTAAATCGCGCAGTATCCAATCCCAAAAATCCCTTTAAATAGCTAATCCCAAAAATCCCTTTAAATGCTTCAAGGTCTTAATGACCTCAGGAGTCCATTTTTTAATGGCCTCCACCTTACTGGGTGCGGCCTTATGCCGCCCGTTACTTAGGATATGTCCGTGAAAACTAATAATTTTGCGAAACAGGTGCATTTTGGTACCTCTGACAAAACGCACATGCTTTTTAAAAGCAGAAAAACACCGCCCGCACGTCGCGATAATGCGGTTTGAGGATATCCTCGCCTGATTTCGCGGATGGCGGTTGGGTTCACAACAGTGCATCATCGATGTACACCAGAGAAAACGGCAAATCTATCGGGAAGGTTTCTTCCTTTGTTTGGGAGTTCAGGTACAGGCGATCCAGCACCAGTTTCCATTTCTTCTGACCAGACTGGTCAGCGGGTTTTGGCACCACAAAAAGCTTGTGATGTCCACTCGCTCTTGAAAGGGACAATCCACTTCTGCTGAATGAGCTTCTCAATCGTCCTGTTGAGAGCCTGTTCGCATTCACTTGAACAACGGAAGAGTTTCCGGTGCATGGGCTTAGCGCCATCCTTGAGCTCGATTTTGCAAACACAGAACAGAACGCGAATCACGGGGTCGATTTCGCGGGCTTAAACTGGGTTATAAAGTACACCATGGGATTCGCAAGTAATTAGCGAACAATAGTCAGCAGAATTGGGGTGTTGATCCTCTCAATGACCGCAGATTTCTGAGTTGAGGGTGTGGCATCCCCATCAGTGCCAAGGTATCTTGGCACACGCAAATCGGGTATTCCGAATGCGTCAAAGAAACAAACACGAAGAATGATTTTTTTAAAAGGTGGTAATAATATACAACAAAAATCTTTGAAAAGTGGTACATCAGTGGGTGAATCCCACCAAAGAAAGCACACATAGGATAATTGGTGAAACCAATCCGCATTCAGATTGACCAGTATGAGGAGAGCTCCTCGCGCTTCATCGCAGACGATTTTCTCCACCACAGCCGGTATAAGTTTTGGAGGAGGACGCATCCATAGCACCATATCACCACAATATTTAAGAAATGTGTTGGGGTGTCGCGACCAATATCGTGACAAGCGTGCATGCGCCTGTGATGAAAGCACATGAATTTCCAACGACAAATAGATGGAATAAGCCAAAACCACAATTTTCTAGAACCATTTTTCCAAAAAACGGTATTGACTAAAATTAAATGCATTCCATACGTGCATGGCGTAGGTGTCGACCTGGATCGCAAGTTGAAGCACTCTAACGCAATTAAAGGATCCGCAAACATAGGCCAAGGTTGTTTCATCCACTCTCACAAAGGGCATTCCCAAGGGTTGATGGGTTGGATGGGTGCGTACCCAGTCCATGTCATGCCAAATGGAGGTTGGGAGGTGTGTAACATAGATTTGGCGGTTCCAAACAACAACGCAATACCTCGTTGTCGGAGCACTTGAAGTACGGTCGCGCATTGCGATCCCCAACCAAGTGTACGGGTTCCAAAATTGGGATTAGTGTTGGAGTAAACATCCACAATCGAAATCTGGCGGGGCGGAAATTCTCCTACAGTACACACGTTGGAAGGAAGTGTCCGAGTAGTGGTCCTGGTCGCGCTTTTTGGTCTGACGGTGGTGTGCTTAAAAGTTGGGTAGCGCTTTTGTAGCAGCTGGGGGTTACAGATGCACCCGAAAGCGATAAAGCTGGTGGACAACGGGACATTGGTGCATCTGGGCGACAGCTCGTCACCGTGTTCACTTCAGGCCTTTGGGCTTTCGTCTTTTAACCCAGTGGAACGAGGAGGTTACAGTGTTCGTCCAAAGCTTTCCCTTTTCTCTTTTTGGGACTTTCTGAAAAAGCCTTTCGTTTTCGCCTTGGCGCGCAGCCTACTTAAGGTAGGGAAAAGTCTTTGGAGTAATAAAAAGTGGGTTTCCCTTTTAATTCCCAATTCCCCAAGGAGCAAAGCACAAAGCAAAGACTCAGAAGTCTTCTTCTGAGTCAAGTTCCGGTGTTCTGAGGGTTTTTCCCTCTGACAAAAACAATGGTCAAACTTGGAGATTGTGAGAGTAAAGAATACCATCTGTGGGGGAAGGACAGAAAAGTGCTGACGTGTCCAGGGGCAGATCCCTGCACGGTCTGCCACTATTGTACCAGCTGTGGATTTCCACAGTGGTGCGACCGTCACAGAACCCACTCTGCAAATATCCTACAGAGCTGGGACGTGCCTGGTACACAA
>CAAHFI011660566.1:0-11427 GCA_900893395.1 Euglena gracilis
CACGCAAATCATGCAAGGCAAAAAGAAAAGCATTGGGGCTGAAAGCATCAAAAAGTTGGCGGGGGGACTTTTCGCCTGGAGCGGGACAGGAGCGCCAGGCTAAATTCGTGGGATCCGAGGGCTGATGCCCCAGGGCCCACTATTGGCCAAACAGGTTACACCTAAACACACACACACGCACATCACCGCTTTTGAAAAAATCTCGAACGTGCAATTTTCGAAAACAACGGGTAACCAACTTTTGCCGGGGAGTGGGGTCCGGGGGGAGGTCGACGTTGTTGGCTCTTTTTCTGGCTGTTCACACAAATGAGAGGTGGCGGGATCGGGGCCACACATATTGCCAAAACTGGAGCCCACATTGTACCTGGGGGGGGGGGGTGGGGGGGTGGGGGTGGGGGTGGGGGGGGTTGTGGGGGTGTGGGTGTGGGGGTTGTTGGTGGGGTGTAGGTAAATTCCAGTCTGGGCTTCCGTTTTTTTTTTTGAACAATGGGTAGTGATAATGAAGGGGGGCGGGGGGGGGGGGCGCAGCCCCCCCCCCCCTCCACCGCGGACATGGGCACCAAACCCCCCATCGCTGGCCGTGGCCTTGACAATGTCTGTCTGGGTTACAAGTGTTTCACGAAAAAAAAATCAAAAATTTAGGTTGAAGTATTTGTGGTTTTTGGGAGTGGTGAAAAAATTGCAAAATCAAAAAAAATGCACCAAATGTTGGCACAGTCAAATTTTATGGACATTTTTTCCCTTGGAATTTTTTTTGGATTTTCAGTGGCATTTTTTTTGCTTTCAAAAAACTCGAGAATCAAAACTTTGAGAAAATTGTGAAAATTTGGAAGGTGTGAAAAAATGCAACTTTGGGGGTTTTGGGGGGGACCTCCTATATGCCAATGCGGGTCCCAAAATGGGTCCAAAATACACCCGGCCAGGGAATTTCTTAAGGACCCCCCGGGGGGGGGTCCAGCCTCCGGCTGGCAAAAGGCTGCTGGCTGGATTTGAGCTGCTGGCTGGACCCCCCCCCGGGGGGTGGGGGGGGGGGGTCCCGGGCTGGGCTGGCTGGGCTGGGCTGGGTCGGTGAAAAACAAATTTTCTAACACATTTTTGCGTTTTCGGCATTTTGGTGGATGGAGCTAGGTCAAGGCTGGGGGGCTGTGATGGAGGAAACTGTGGTGAGGGGAAAAATGCAGGGATAGGTGAGCTGGGCAGCCCCAGTTGGCTGGCCAGCCTGCGGCCGGCAGGCCCGGCCTTCGGCGGCTGGCCCGGCCTCCGGCCGGGCTGGACCCGACTTTATTTCACTCGACCCCGGGGGGGGGGGGCTCCCAGCCCGAATTTGGGCTGCTGGCTGGATTTGAGCTGCTGGCTGGCTGGACCCCCCCCGGGGGTAGGGTACCCTCCGGCTTAAGAAATTCCTGCACCCGGCGCCGAGCCCACACTGGCCGAGTGTGGGGGGTGAGGGGGTGGGGGTATATGACTAGTGTAGGAGCCATCTGAATGCACTTATGACAAAAATTTGACTTAGAAATTTCGGAGGAAATTGGTTGAGAAACCCAAATTTTCGACCAGGGGTGGTTCTGGGGGGTCGGGGTAGTTGGTTTTTTCTGGCACACACAAAGGAGTGCCCCTGAAAAAGCATTGGCGGGCTTGGGGCCTGGCTTCCTCACGAAACACCCAACCTTCGCCACCAACCTTTTACAAACTACAAAAATGATGACCCCAAGAGAAAGCCCGATGAAGTTCTCCCCTAGTTTTGTCCAGGGGGGACTATCAGTCAGTTATAGTTACTCCCCCCCTGATTTGCTCGAACGGGGGGTGGATCTAGGCCACCTGAAGGGCAGCCGAATGAGGGGCGTGGTCACACAGCTGGTGAGAGCCACAAGGTTCCACAGATCTGGGGATGGGGGGCATGAAGGTTGTGAAGGCACACCTCTGGACTGAGATTCATGCGTCGCAATATCATATTCATAATTCACAATTCCCATTGATCATTTGAGAACCTGTGACAAAGTTGGGTGGAATGGAGGTGGTCCAGGGACCTCAAGTCACACACTGAGGATGAAATAGAACACATTGGAATTTTTGACTCTTCTCCCTTGGGAACATTGCCCACCCGCTTGAGGTTTGGAAAGTTGAAAAACTTGAAATGAATATGCCTTTGTTCGGAGGGTCCGGGCTGTAGGTTGCATCCCAATCTGGCCGTTCACGCAAATCATGCAAGGTAAAAAGAAAAGCATTGGGGGCTGGAAAGCATCAAAAGTTGGCGGGGGGACTTTCGCCTTCGGGGGGGGGGTGTGGGGGGTCCGGGGAGGACGGGCGGTCCGGTGGGGGGGGGGTTGGTGTTTTCTGGCCGCACACACATTTTTCTGCAATGTGTCCCAATGGTGTCTAAGGAATGCCCTCCGACATTTTAAATTTGCACATGGTGTGAAAGTGTTTATTTAATAACTGTTCCTCAAAAAGAAGCCAGCCAGCCCCTTCCATAACTTTTAAGGATGATGTCGAAGTGCGATGAAAGATACCCTTCGTCCACAAAAAAAATGGCTTTGAGATGGAAGCAACGAGCCCAAGTAAAATCATCAACTATTCAACGAATTGTGAGAAACATAATCGCTGACGTACACATACTTGCAGTTAGTGCGCCGCGGCGCTCCTGCCGCGGCGCAAAATTTTTTTCCGCGGTGGTCGCGGCGCACAGAAAGATTTTTGCCGCGGCTGTCGCGGCACGAGCAAAATTTATTGCCGCGGTGGTCGCGGCGCAAGCGGAAAAATTTTCCGCGGTGGTTGCGGCACAAAAATTTTTCTGCCCGGAGCTCAAGAACGTATTGGCAGCAACAAAGACCCAACATTTTTTTGGTGGAAACAATTAGATTGATAGAAGGTGCTCACCCGGGCTTTGGCAAAAAAAAGTGTTGCCAAGGTAGCACCAGTCCCACCCGTTGAATTTTTCCAAAAAAAGGTTTCCGCGGCGGTCGCGGCGCACACATAAACCAGTGCCGCGGCATCCGCGGCGCACAGAAAAAATTTTGCCGCGGCGCTGCCGGTTACAAAAAAAATTTTCCGCGGTGGTCGCGGCGCACGGTAACATTTTTTCCGGTCGCACTAACTGCAAGTATGGACGTACACCGAATACCGTGCAGGTCAACAGGAGAGCGAGCAATGGAAACATGTGTGCAGAAAGTGGATAGAACTTTACAAAATCAGAAGGGGCATGTTTCAGATGGGAAATAAAAAAATTCCAAAATTTCGCACATTATTCCCATTTGGCACAAATAAACGTCAAAAATGTTCAATTTTCGAAAAGGAAGCCTAAAATAAAAAAAACATTTTGAACGGGAGGGTCGGAGGGGGTGGGTCGATGTTGTTTTTTTCTGGCCACAAAAGAGTGGCCGTATTTCACAAATAATTCCTGAAACTGCAGGCACAAAAATGACAAACTTTCGGGGGGTCCGGGGGGTCCATTCCGTTGGCTTCTTCTGGCCGTTCACACAAAAAAGGGACCCCGAAAAAGTGCTAGTGAGAACTCCCAAAACTGCCAACCTTTGCCACTGCTCCCCAACCTTTTACTAACTTCAAAAGTGATGCCTTGGGTCGTTTTCCATTCAGGAAACAGCCCAGGGGCATTGAGACCACAGGCCATTTAGGAGAAAAGATGACTTTCTTCCTGTTCAGTACAAAAAGAGATTCAAAACGAAAATTGGGTGCAAAAAATTGAAGTGACGCCAAAGCTTGTATTGACCGTTGGGAAATTTTTTATCCTTGAAATACCATGCCCCCCCCCCGAGCTATTCCCGTCCCCGGGAGCCTTTACGGCCCAATGGGAACAGTACGGGGGGGGGGAACAGCTCGGGGAGGGGACCTAGGTCCCCCCCCCGAGCTATTCCCATACCCGACCCTTGGGCAACCCAAAAGGGGTCATTTTTGGCAACTTTTTTGATGTTCGCAAAAAATGGTCAATTTTGAGCACATTTGCCAAAAAGTGATTTTTGAAAGCTGCCCCAAAACGTCGATTTTTGAGCACTTTTTTGGGAAGTTCTTTGTAAAAAAGTGCTATGACTATGAGCTATTCCCGTACCCCCAATGGGAATAGCTCGGGGGGGGGGATAGCTCGGGGGGGGCATGGTATGAAGCCCACCCCCCAATTGTAAAGGTATTCACGAGGGCTTTGAAATACGGCCCGGCTGAGGGACGATGCCCCAGGGCCCCTATTAGCCGAAAAAAAGGTACACCTGAACGCACACGCGCATCGCTTTTTTTTTTTGACCAAACCTTGAATGTGGAATTTTGGCACCAATGGGCGAGAAGCTCAAACTTTCGACGGAGGAGGGGGGTCTGGGGGGTCTTTGCCGTTGGTGTCTTATGGCCCTTCACACAAAAGAGGGGCCCTGAAAAGGCGTTGGCGGGCTCGAGACCCAGTTTACCTCCCGAAACAGCCAACCTTCTGCCACCGATGCCCAACTTTTTACTGAATCAAACCTCACAACAAGCAGGGGGTCTATTCCGTTGGTCTCTTTCTGGTTCGTTCACACAAAAGAGGTGAACCTAAAAACGCATTGGCAGGCTCAGGGCCAAATTTCCCTTTGAATCAGCCAACCTTTGCCAACGCTCCCCAACCTTTTGCTGGGTTCAAAAACGATACCTTGGTTTTCGGTTCGGGAAACAGCCAAAAAGGCCGAGGGATGATGCCCCGGGGCCCATAAAAAAAGCTTAAAAAAAATACCCAGGGGCTGCAAAAATACCCACAAAGCAGTTGTTCCCAAACACACACATTTATTTTATGTGTGAAATAGGACTGTGATGCCGCACACCCCCCCCCGGCATTCACCACCATCACGATGAAACACCTTTGCAGATTTGCAGTGCCTTCCACAACACATGTCTCGGAAAAATAACAACTGAATGTTCCTTAAAAACACAAAAATCTGCAAAAACAAAAATGCACGCAACAACATTTCACCAGAAGAAACAGCAATCACAAAGGGCTTGGCAGCACACCGTTCAAACCTTTCTTTGAAATCTGGTTGTCATCAATATCAAGAAATTGAATTGAAAATAAAATACCATGATTTGGGAGCATGCTGTGAAAACAGGGGGGGGAAGCAGCACAAGTGGATTGGTGGCAGATGCCCACAAAACACATGGACAATTTCTTTTTCAGAACAGGGGTGTTTGCCGTTGATTTTTGCTGGCTGTTGCCCACCGTGACTAGACCGACACATTAAACCGAAAAAGTTTAGTTTTTTACCATGCCCCCCCCCCATATAAGACCCCCCCATATAAGACCCCCCCCTGGCCGGCCGAAGGCCGGCCCTTTGGCCGGGACCGACCCCCCCCATATAAGACCCCCCCATATAAGACCCCCCCTGGGATTTTGGCTCCCGAGGGGGGTCTTATATGGGGGGGGGATGGTATTTATATTTGAATGCAGAATTCCTGAAACTGCAAGAACAAAAATGACAAAACTTTTGACAAGGGGGTCCGGGGATGTCCAGGGGGGGTGGTCCACGTCATTGGTGTTTTCTGGCCGCACACACAAAGAGGGGCCCTGAAAAAGCGTTGGCCGGCTCGGGGCCCAATTTCGCCCGAAACTGCCAACCCTTTGCCACCGCTCCCCAACCTTTTACTTACTTAAAAACGGTCGGCGGTTCCAAAACGTCGTCCATTTTTGGTGGCCGACCACCCAGGGCCGGCAAACGCCCCCAGGGAATTATCTTGTCGCCTAAAATATTCCAGAAATAGGGGGGGGGTGGCACATCTCCGATTGGTGCGTGGCTCCGTCCACCTGGTGTGCTCCGGAAGGGGGTTTTCGAGGGCGGCGGTTCCAAAAACCTCGTCCACTCTTGGTGGCCAGCCACCAAAAAATTGGCAAACGGCCCCCAAATTGAGAAGCAGAAACTGCTTAAAATCAGGGACTCTGGTAGATTAAAATTTCTGGGTTACCCGGGAGTTGGGGGGCCAAAAAATGTACGAGACAAACGTTTTTGAGGGTGCTGAATCCAAAAAAGTGGGTCATTTGGTTTAATTTTTCGTTTTAAGAAACTCGATTTTCCCAATTTGAGGGACATCTTGGCCATCATGGCCCCAAATTTTAAAGGAAAAGGGGAGGAAACCACAGGAAAAACGCTGGTGCAACGTTGGTTGAAAAATTTCAGAGCAAGTTGGGAACCCCCCCCCATTTTTGGGGTCACCAAAGTCACAAAAAGCGTAGAAAACAAATGGTTGCACAGTTTTTCGTGCGAAATTTGCAACAAAAAAAGACTGCGCAATTTTCTTGCGCGGGAAGGTGCATGAAAAACTCTGGCCTTTTTTCGTTTGAAAAAAGTGTGGCCAGGCACAAAACATTCAAAGATGAAAAACACCGAAGATTGTTCAATTATTTAAATTCTGGTCACGGAGAATGAAAACACCTTGGAAACCAACACACCTTGGTAACAAGAGCAATCCGACAATTTAGATCCTTGGGGTGGACATTTCCGAGCCTGGGTCCAAGGCACCCGGACTCAATTGGGGCCAATCCTTCTGAGTCTTCCCGTCCAAACGAGAAGAATCGGAAGGATTCACCCATTATTAATCTCGGCGATAATAAGTGGAGATGGCAAAGCTGAAAGAAACAGCGTATGCAGACAACATATGTTGTTCCTGAGAAGATTCTCTATCCATCGGTACAATTGTCAGGTCCTGCATCCCAAAGGATCAAGAGTTCCGGAGTTGGTCCAAGCTTTTTTTTTGGTCCAAGCACTGCGATGCGGCAACAAAGTCGGCGACGCAAGCAAAGGTGCCCTCGACTTACCCCAGGTTTAAAGCACCCGTATGCCCCAAAGAACAGGTGGCCCGGTCGGCTGCCGCTGAACAAACCTACCCACTTTCTCCGCAACGTGTCGCAATGGTGCCTTAGTTATGCACTGCAAATTTGCGAATGGCAAGAATGCGCCTGTTGAAATACTGTTCCTCAATAAAAAGCCAGCTAGCCCGTCCAAAACTTTTTGTGGCTGATAAAAGTGCGATGAAAGAGTCTCTTTTTATGAGGCTGAAAATGCATCCGCTTTGGGTGCTTTTTGGTATAAAAAGAAACGACTGTGAAAAATTTGCTTTGTGATGCAAGCACCGAGCCCAAGTAAGTTCATTAGCTATCAACATTTCATGAATTGTCAGAAATATGACTGCTAACGTACAGCGAATACCGTACAGGTCATCAATAGGAGAGCAATAGAAATAGAAAGTGTCTAGAAAGTGGATGGAACCTCTTGGGTAGTTCTTGGGGGAGGCAATTCCAACCCCACCCCCACGCAGGGAGGGGTCCGGGGGATCTGGGGGGGGGGCGGGGAGGTTCTGGGGGGGGTGTTTTCTGGCCGCGCAGACAAAGAGGGGTCCTGAAAAAGCGTTGGCCGGCTCGGGGCCCAATTTTTTTTTCGCCCGAAACTGCCAGACCTTTGCCACCGCTCCCCAACTTTTTACTAACTTAAAAATGGCACCTTGGATGTGCCTGGGGGTGGGGTAAGTCCGGGTCCGATCATGGCTCAAAAAGAATAAATGCTCAAATGATGAAATGTATCAAAAAATATTGGCGGGCTGGGTCCTGACACACCCACGTCGACAGTTGTGAGTTTCACTTTTCACTTTCACTTTTGCCTGGAGCGGGACAGAGCGCCAGGCGAAATTCGTGGGATCCGAGGGCTGATGCCCCAGGCCCACTATTGGCCGAAAAAGGTTACACCTAAACACACACACACACACGCGCATCACCGCTGTTTGAAAAAATCTCGAACGTGCAATTTTGGAAAGCAATGGGTGACCAACTTTTGCCGGGGAGTGGGGTCCGGGGGAGGTCGACGTTGTTGGCTTTTTCTGGCTGTTCACACAAATGAGAGGTGGCGGGATCGGGGCCACACATATTGCCAAAACTGGAGCCCACACTGGTCAAATGTGGGGGGTCGGGCGGGGTGCGGGGGTGGGGGGTGTGGGGGGTGTGGTGGGTGTGGGGGGGGGTGGGGGGTGTAGGTAAACGTCCAGTCTGGGCTTCCGTTTTTTTTGCAACAATGGGTAGTGATAATGAGGGGGGGCGGGGGGAGGGGCGCAGCCCCCCCCCCACCGCGGTGGACATACGCCACCAAACCCCCATCGCTGGCCGTGGGCCTTGACAATGTCTGTCTGGGTTACAAGTGTGTCACAATTTCTTGGGTTTATCTTTTTTAACATTTTAAAACAGCAAAAAAAAAGAAAAAATCAAAGACAAAAGGCCATGGGATGCCCACCCAGTTGAGGTTTTCTGGAAATTTGAACAAATTCAAATTAATTCTTTTGGACGGACGGTCCGGGCTGTAGGTTGCATCCCAATCTGGCCGTTCACGCAAATCATGCAAGGCAAAAAGAAAGCATTGGGGGCTGGAAAGCATCAAAAGTTGGCGGGGGGACTTTCGCCTGGAGCGGGACAGAGCGCCAGGCTAAATTCGTGGGATCCGAGGGCTGATGCCCCAGGGCCCACTATGGCCAAAACAGGTTACACCTAAACACACACACACGCACATCACCGCTGTTTGAAAAATCTCGAACGTGCAATTTTCGAAAACAACGGGTAACCAACTTTTGCCGGGGAGTGGGTCCGGGGGGAGGTCGACGTTGTTGGCTTTTTCTGGCTGTTCACACAAATGAGAGGTGGCGGGATCGGGGCCACACATATTGCCAAAACTGGAGCCCACATTTGACCAGTGGGGGGGGGTGGGGGGGGGGGGTGTGGGGGTGGGGGTGTGGGGGTGTGGGGGTGGGGGGTGTGGGGTGTAGGTAAATATCCAGTCTGGGCTTCCGTTTTTTTTTTTTGCAACAATGGTAGTGATAATGAAGGGGGCGGGGGGAGGGGGCGCAGCCCCCCCTCCACCGCGGACATGGGCCACCAAACCCCCATCGCTGGCGTGGGCCTTGACAATGTCTGTCTGGGTTACAAGTGTTTCACGAAAAAAAAATCAAAAATTTTAGGTTGAAGTATTTGTGGTTTTTGGGAGTGGTGAAAAATTGCAAAATCAAAAAAAATGCACCAAATGTTGGCACAGTCAAATTTTATGGATTTTTTTCCCTTGGAATTTTTTTTGGATTTTCAGTGGCATTTTTTTGCTTCAAAAAACTGCGAGAATCAAAACTTTGAGAAAATTGTGAAAATTTGGAAGGTGTGAAAAATGCAACTTTGGGGGTTTTGGGGGGGACCTCCTATATGCCAATGCGGGTCCCAAAATGGGTCCAAAATACACCCGGCCAGGGAATTTCTTAAGGACCCCCGGGGGGGGTCCAGCCTCCGGCTGGCAAAAGGCTGCTGGCTGGATTTGAGCTGCTGGCTGGACCCCCCCCCGGGGGTGGGGGGGAGGGGGGCCGGCCCGGGCTGGGCTGGGCTGGGCTGGGCTGGGTCGGTGAAAACAAAATTTTCTAACACATTTTTGCCGTTTTCGGCATTTTGGTGGATGGAGCTAGGTCAAGGCTGGGGGCTGTGATGGAGGAAACTGTGGTGAGGGGAAAAATGCAGGGATAGGTGAGCTGGGCAGCCCAGTTGGCTGGCCAGCCTGCGGCCGGCAGGCCCGGCCTTCGGCCGGCTGGCCCGGCCTCCGGCCGGGCTGGACCCGACTTATTTCACTCGACCCCGGGGGGGGGGGGCTCCCAGCCCGAATTTGGGCTGCTGGCTGGATTTGAGCTGCTGGCTGGCTGGACCCCCCCGGGGGGTAGGGTACCCTCCGGCTTAAGAAATTCCCTGCACCCGGCGCCGAGCCCACACTGGCCGAGTGTGGGGGGTGAGGGGGTGGGGGTATATGACTAGTGTAGGAGCCATCTGAATGCACTTATGACAAAAATTTTGACTTAGAAATTTCGGAGGAAATTGGTTGAGAAACCCAAATTTTCGACCAGGGGGGTGGTTCTGGGGGTCGGGGTAGTTGGTTTTTTCTGGCACACACAAAGGAGTGCCCTGAAAAAGCATTGGCGGGCTTGGGGCCTGGCTTCCTCACGAAACACCCAACCTTCGCCACCAACCTTTTACAAACTACAAAAATGATGACCCCAAGAGAAAGCCCGATGAAGTTCTCCCCCTAGTTTTGTCCAGGGGGGACTATCAGTCAGTTATAGTTACTCCCCCCTGATTTGCTCGAACGGGGGGTGGATCTAGGCCACCTGAAGGGCAGCCGAATGAGGGGCGTGGTCACACAGCTGGTGAGAGCCACAAGGTTCCACAGATCTGGGGATGGGGGGCATGAAGGTTGTGAAGGCACACCTCTGGACTGAGATTCATGCGTCGCAATATCATATTCATAATTCACAATTCCCATTGATCATTTGAGAACCTGTGACAAGTTGGGTGGAATGGAGGTGGGTCCAGGGACCTCAAGTCACACACTGAGGATGAAATAGAACACATTGGAATTTTTGACTCTTCTCCCTTGGGAACATTGCCCACCCGCTTGAGGTTTGGAAAGTTGAAAAACTTGAAATGAATAATGCCTTTGTTCGGAGGGTCCGGGCTGTAGGTTGCATCCAATCTGGCCGTTCACGCAAATCATGCAAGGTAAAAGAAAAGCATTGGGGGCTGGAAAGCATCAAAAGTTGGCGGGGGGACTTTCGCCTTCGGGGGGGGGTCTGTGGGGGGTCCGGGGAGGACGGGCGGTCCGGTGGGGGGGGGGGTTGGTGTTTTCTGGCCGCACACACATTTTTCTGCAATGTGTCCCAATGGTGTCTAAGGAATGCCCTCCGACATTTTAAATTTGCACATGGTGTGAAAGTGTTTATTTAATAACTGTTCCTCAAAAAGAAGCCAGCCAGCCCCTTCCATAACTTTTAAGGATGATGTCGAAGTGCGATGAAAGATACCCTTCGTCCACAAAAAAAATGGCTTTGAGATGGAAGCAACGAGCCCAAGTAAAATCATCAACTATTCAACGAATTGTGAGAAACATAATCGCTGACGTACACATACTTGCAGTTAGTGCGCCGCGGCGCTCCTGCCGCGGCGCAAAATTTTTTTCCGCGGTGGTCGCGGCGCACAGAAAGATTTTTGCCGCGGCTGTCGCGGCACGAGCAAAATTTATTGCCGCGGTGGTCGCGGCGCAAGCGGAAAAATTTTCCGCGGTGGTTGCGGCACAAAAAAATTTTTCTGCCCGGAGCTCAAGAACGTATTGGCAGCAACAAAGACCCAACATTTTTTTGGTGGAAACAATTAGATTGATAGAAGGTGCTCACCCGGGCTTTGGCAAAAAAAAGTGTTGCCAAGGTAGCACCAGTCCCACCCGTTGAATTTTTCCAAAAAAAGGTTTCCGCGGCGGTCGCGGCGCACACATAAACCAGTGCCGCGGCATCGCGGCGCACAGAAAAAATTTTGCCGCGGCGCTGCGGTTACAAAAAAATTTTCCGCGGTGGTCGCGGCGACACGGGTAACATTTTTTCCGGTCGCACTAACTGCAAGTATGGACG
>CAAHFI011660856.1:0-11679 GCA_900893395.1 Euglena gracilis
TTGTGAACCAAGCGCCAGCCACGGTTAAAATTTAAAGGAAATTCTAATTCCCAGGCCAGGTGAGTTGTTCTTGTCACGGTCAGGGTCCTAGACAGCCGTTTTCCGTTCTGTTAGCCAATTCGGTGTCTAGGGTTGGTGTCTGTTCGGTGGGGGGTGGGTCCAGCCTGGTACAGCCTGTTCTGGTTCACTGTCACCAGTCCATGTTTGCTTGTGCTGTTGCCAGCACTGTCGTCAGTTCTTCGTGTCTGCCGTTTATTTCTACCATGAGTGCTTCACCCTGTCTGTTGACTGTTGCGTGCAGTTCGCTGACACATTCCGTCGTTGTTTGCTGTAGCTGCTGCAGTGTTTCTGCCGTTTGCTGATTCTGTGTTCAGTTTTGTGTCTGAACCGTTGAAATTCCTGGGTCAGCTGTCCAGTTTCGTACGCAAAGATTGACCGATGGATCTGTTAGATGGGATGGGCGAATGCTTGGCAGGCTGACCGGCAGCTGCCAGGCCGGCATGCCAGGGCTTAAGCTAGCCTTTGTCATTGGCAGCATGTACCAGCAGTCGTACCTGGATATGCACAAGCTGCTAACCCTCCGAATGTGTCCTGATCAAATGGCTCAGTCGCTAGTGGCGTCTAGAACGGTCAAGATGCCAGAGAGCCAGATGCGTATCCTGTATGCATGGAGCAGCTTCGAGTCGTTACTGGCTGCAATGCCTAGCAGTAAAGGGTGTGGCATTGTGATGACAGCCAGCACCCCAGATGTAATCAACAGCGAGATAGCGGCAAGGAGGCAGGCATTGCAAGCTGCAGCTATGTCTAGACAGCAGTACGGAAAGGAGATTCGATGGGTGTCGACTGACGATGGGATGTTGCTGGCTAGTGTCGAGTCTGCTGATCTGCGCCAGGCCCTTACATATGCTAGCAGTAGGATGGCATTCGTCGATACTACATCTAACACTCGAAGGAGTCCATTGCAGCTGCTAATGTCTATCACATGCGCATGCAGTAAGAGCATGCAGCCATCCGACCTCTCTGCCGTTGAGCTAGCTATTCGGGCTGGCAGGCTGACAGAGTCCCTCACATGGCTAGGGGCTAGCGGGAAAGACCGATCTTGTGTAGAGAAGATGGAAGTGAACATCGGGAAGTCTCTCGACCGTCGATCGCTGATGAAGCCTACTAGCTGTGCAAGCATCACTGGGGCGTGCCTTCTTGGCAGGATGGACATGCTAGGAAGAGAAGCCAGCGACGTCGGCCTAGTGATGCCAGTGGACCATGCATCCGATGCTAGTGTCGAGGGTCCTGACGTCGATCTACCTGGCTCGCTTAATGATGACGACTCCAGCGAGGCATCATCGTCATCCGCTCTCGAATAGCTCAACCTGTCGACGCCTCTTACCGTTGCTAGCTTGATCGCTTAATCATGGCAGCCCCCTCTTGTGCACATGCTATTGCTGCCAAGTCATACAGGTCTAGGAGTCTGAGGCAGACTCTGCAGGCAATGCATATCAAACCTCGAGGAAGAGCAAGCCTGTACATCGAGGTTTGACACAGACTCTGCAGCCTCTGTAGCATGTCCGAGGGTAGCGATCGCAGCATCAGCAGTCTGTCCCCATCATCCTCATTAGAACACAGCCCTAGCTCCATGGACAGCTCTATCGCGGATCGAGGATCGCAGGCTAGCACGGGCATCTATGACATCTGGAGGGGATACAGATGTGCTCCATTCCCCTTGAATGGATCGGCTCCATCCCATCTCTAGTGTCATGTTGTACTGGGCTAGACACTGGCTTGGCCTCATCCTCGCTCTCTTGCCGCTAGACACCTGCAGCTGTGTCACAACCGGACACATGAGAGAGATTGCAGTGCTGTAGCTGCATCCAGAGATTGATGCCGATGCCATAATGTCACGGAAGGGGCTTCCCGATGCCAGCCTGCCATCGCCAACAACTAGATCTGCAGAGTGTAGCAGAAGTGCAAGCTGCAAGGCCTCGCTATACCTGCTGCGGAACATCGTTATGCATCCAGCACTCGACCGGTAGATCGCTCTCAAGTAGTCGATGTCCACGCCATGACCGCTAGCCTCTTGGAACGGGTCACGATGGTCAGCCCTTCCATATCTATGCCTGTGTCCACTGCTAGCCTTAGCCGTAGACGACGCTGTAAGGCTAGATGACCGGGCTGATTGCTGGATTGATGGTGGCGCACTGCTGCAGCTACTACTCTCGGATGCTGCCCTCGCAGTCCTTGCTGATGCCTCGTCACTCTCTGGCTGTTCAGACGTCGAACGCTCGGACCCAGCAGCAGTAGTCAGGGCATCAGCTTGTTGCAGTCGAACGAATTCGTCTGTTGGGCCCAGCTCACATACAGTCATCCAGTCCTTGCTCAGCCTGACCTCTCTGCCAGTGATAGGCTCTCGAGAGTTGAGGTCGGTCTCGTTGCATACGGACACCCTTGCTAGCTTGCAGAACTCTTGCATATGCTGTCTAGCGATGACAGCTATCACTCGGCAAGACCTCGCCCAGAGCAATGGAAGCAGTTCCATCAGCAGTGCATAGGCTGATGCTACAAATGGCGGGTTGGCCAGGACTGTACAGCCAGCTAGCCTATCAGCAATGCTGCTGTCGATAGCTATGTCTGCAGCACTGCCTATAGATCCCAGCATCCTAGTCACTGCTGGCCATGGCGAGCAGTACTCGGATTCCATGCTGGCGACAGAGAGGGGTGTGGCAAACAGCTCCACATGAGCAGCTCCAACATCGATCAGATCGGGAATGCTGACCATCAGCCCCATGCCTGGCCTACACTCTACAGGTAGCATGGACATGTTCATGACAGTGTCGAGCGCCACTGCTGCAGTCGTATACAGGAGGGACTCTGCCTCGATGCCACAGTATCGACGCTCGACACTCTTTATCTGGTCCACGCTAACATCGATTAAAGGCCGCCAGTCCTTGCAGATCACCTTTGGCACCCCATCAGTGGTAGAGCCGACGACGTAAGACGGGGATGCAAAGACAGCCATCCGGTCAGCACTCAGCGGCTTGACATCCCATCCCCATGCTGGCTCTCTGCCCTCCATCACTGACCAGTACACCGATGAGAGCCTCTCGAGCAGGAGATAGCCACCATGAGTTAGCTCTCGTCGCTGGATCGATTGCGGCTTCATCACTGGATGCAGGATGCGAGGCTGCAAGTTGTGCGACATCAATGCAGCCACAGCTCTGTTGCAATCCTCTCGAGTAAATCGAATGGCTGACAGATTCATGATAGACAATTCACCGAGTGCACTCAGGATGGCATCGAGCTGTCTAGTGATGCTGATCTCTGGAGATGCGACTGTGTGTGCAATCTGGGATGGAGGGCAGGACAGGGATCGCTGGACCTTTTGCATGCCTCTCTGTGTGAAAGGTAGCAACGGTCCCGACTGTCCCTGACAGATCACTATCCTGTTAGCTGGTGGGCGGAAAGGCTCTAGCGACGGCCCCACACCCTCATCAGCAGCAGGGATGGCCCTCGATGACATGAGTGGCTGCAAGGGATCGGCATCCTCGAACCATTCCGGAGTATCATCTGCCACCTCTCGACGAGTGAAGAACCTAGGCGATCTTCCTTTGCGCCTATCACTGGACATGATGATGGATGACTGGATGCGATTGATAGCCCCCTCGAACGGCCCTCCTATTATTGGGCAGCGGCTGCATGCCACTGCAACCTCTGGAGGCTCGTCAGCTGCTCGACGTTGCCATGTCACTCGCACCATTGCCTCGCCACAGAGGCAGCAGTACTGGCCAGCATCCTCCTCTTGTGATGGCTGATCTTCGCCCTCGTTCCCTTTCTCAATCACAACTCTTCGCCTCTGTCGATGGACATGGTGTTGCTGCCCTGTGCTACTCCATGTCCTCTTGCGGTTGCTCATGTCCGTCTGTCCGAGGCAGTCGCTGATAGTATGATGCTGCTGCTTGTGTATTAGAGAGAGGCAGCACAGCGGAAACCCCATCAGTCTATGCCGGGGTTTGCATGTGTTACAGCCCTGATGCTATCACTCGACAGTGGCATCATGGCAGCCGCTAGTGATACATCAAGGGTGCCGTCCACGTTGCCAACGCTTCCTAGGTCTATGCGGGCTTGTGATGACCAGTCCAGGATCGCTTCTGTCATCATCCATATCACTGCTGGGCTTCCTCTTTCTGGCTCTTGTGCCCTCTTGCCCCCTCGATGAGAATGCAGACATGCTAGCACCAATCGATTTACACTCAGCAGGCGGCATCAGCCTAACGACCTTCGAAGACTCTACAATGTGACTGTATGCCTGCTCTATGCTCATTCCCTTTGTCTCTGCTAGGGACTCGGCCTTGCTGGCTAGCCTCTGTGGGCTTCCTCGGATGATTGATGTAGTCAGCAGCAGCCAGACACTCTGCGACACGAGGAGCCTAACCCTAGTTGCAGTATCCTCGTCTGACGCGATGGTCTCTGCCACTGTCTCAGGTCTGTGCACCATTTCCCCTCTCTCTAGCTCACATGCAAGCTTGTACAGCCTGTCGCATATCCCCTCCATCCTCATGCGAGTGCTGTCTGGCATTAGCACTGTGGACTGCAGGCTAGCTCTACCGATAGTGAGGTCAGTGTGCATCCAGTAGATACTCTTGGCTGCAGCTCTGTACGCTAGCGACAGTGCACTGATGAAGGGTCCGCACTCGTCAAGGATGCGAACCCGGCATGTCGACTCCGGATAGTAGCCATATAGCTCTGGGATGGACTTCAATCGTTCAGGCATGGCGAATGCAGCTAGCAATGTCCATTTGAGCATTTTGGCATCAGTGTATCCACAGAGAATGCGAAGGGATCCATGCAGGATCATGAGGGTGCTGATCTCTAGCGGCAGTGCCCCTCTCTGTCTATCACGATGAAGCTCGATGTTCTTTACAGTCTTGCATGCAGCCATCCACTCAGCCTTCGAACACTTGAGATGCTCGACAGGGAGCGAGCATGCCGACTGCAATAGGAACGCCGACACTCTAGCACTGTTGCAGCTGTATCCGAGGGCATTCGAGACAGCTGTAAGGGATCTGGACATCTGTCGAACCTGGCTCTCGGCTGACGGGTTAACGTTTGCCAGGCCTCGACTCATTGCTGATAGACGGGTGGCGACTGATAACAGTAAGGGCAACCGCTGCGTAACGGTCGATCTGCTTAACCCTATCCCGCTCGATGATGTGATTAGCAGCACGCGGACAGCGATGGACAAGCAGATGCGAGAGTCTGCTAGGCTGATCTATGGCAGCGAGTACGAATCCTCTAGCAGCAGCGATAGCGAGACACGTGGGCCCGCTCATCGTGATAGTGCAACAGCAAGAAGCCCTGCATCCATCACTGCAGGTCAGCAAGCTCAAGACAGTGGTCCAAGCCCTGCACATGCTGACAATCAGCCACTGCTAGGCATATCTCTACATCCGTTGTCGCATGCCTGTCCTGCACCGACAGCAGCACCCATCCAACCGAGTCTAGAGCATGCGTGTGCTAGAGAGAGAACGCCGTCCACCCCTCACTCTGATACCGAGGTAGCAGCAAAGGGCAGCACGGCCATCACACTAAGGGGTCCAACAGCAATCGATAGCGGGATCACTACTATGCGCACTGGCCTTCCAGCAGCTAGGAGCAGTGCAAGGGCATCGACCCCATCGACTCGAGAGGGTGGTAGCGATGACAGGGGCAGACAGGCCGCAGCCCCTAGATCATCTATCAGGTCAGCAGGGTCTATAGCATCGAGCAGGACTGCAAGTGGGAGAGGCAGAGGAAGGCCCATGGACATTAACAGTGTCATGATGCGAGTGAAGAAGATGCAGATGAGGAGGAGGATGGAAGACGCTCGCATCCATCTGTCCATAGATGAGATCAAGCTGATGGCTGTCGAGATAACAGCATCACCCTCGCCTCTCTCTCTGTGTGTGCAGCGGATGCCAGACCCTCGCCTCCATAACAGTACGATCGGCATGGATTATAGCTCGATCGCATGTCTTCGCACAGCTGAGTCCATGGCTGATGCTGTGAAGATATCGGACATGCTAGACTCTCGAGAGTTCGACAGGGCCTGCCAGCTAGCAGCTAGCAGCAGCAGGTCGATGGCTGGCAAGAGTGCAAAGATTACGTCGAGCATGCTGATGAAGCTCGTGTGGTCCACATCTATCCTATGCAAGTCTGCGGTTGCTAGCTCGGCTGTCAACATGGCATTCAACACTCGACCAGAGATATTCGAGCAGGTCAGGCGAGGCCTGCTTGCCGCGGGAGGGAGCCACGAGACCGGGTCTGCCATCACTGCCGGAGTCCATATCGAGAAGATGCTGAGAGTGAAGGTGTCGTCGGCCGGCCGCTATCAGCTACAAAGCGATGACGCAGCCTACCTCGTCGCATTCGATCAGATGGTCATCCGAAGGCTGATTGTCGCCCCAGAGATCTACGCTGCTGGCACAAACATCAACATGATCTATGAGCTAGACATGCTAGCTATCACATGCTCGCCGGCTAGCCTTCCGAGGTTCGATGCAGCAGCTGCCATCCGTATCTGCGAGTTCTCCATCCGCTGTCTGGAGATTGCGAGAGAGTCGTGCGGATTCCCATTCCTGTGCATCGATGGCTGCCTTTTCGTGCTAGACTCTATAGGGGTCTCGGTGTACGCTGGCGATGTTCGATCATCAGTAAAGTCGGACGGGACAGTCTCATCTCAGATCAGTCGGCATCCGATCTCTGGGCCATTGATGATGCGCTTCCTAGCAGCTGCTGTCCGTCACGTCATCACTGGAGGTGTTAGCGAGAGTGATATGATCGGGCTAGGCAAGACTGTGATCGAAGCCACAGCCAGCCCATCTCAGTCCTGGAGGAGCAAAAGGCGATGACCCCCTCTCAATATACATGCGATCGACACTCGTCTGCCATAGACATGCACTACCATCTGTACTAGCTCAAACCTCGGGGTCGCATGCTGCCATCGAGGTTTGCAGATGGATGTTGTGTCGCTGTTGATCACGTGATCACTGTGTTGATGTGGCCGGATGCATGTGTGTGACTGTCGGCTGTAGGCCCCCTGAGGATGCTAGCAGGGCGAGACATCCTAATATGCTAATGACGAATGGGGATGGCCTGCTGCTGATAGTGATCGATGCCCATGCTAACTCTGCAGCAGTCACTTCTTGCCCAGCAGCTCTGATGCTGGCATCTTTCGCACTAGCTCTGACAGCCCAGTCCTCGGCGAGGGAGCTGGCTTTGCTGAGCCCTTCATCCCTGGACTGATGCCCGTCGCTGACGACGATCTCGACCCTGGCACATATCCAGATGCAGCTGAAACAGTCTTCAGCTTTGGCGTCTTGCCCTTCGTCCGATCCTTCTCAGGCGTCTCTTGAGGGGCCTTGTACACACCAGCCATGCTACTGATGACCTTTGGCACAGCTAGAGTCTCGGGATCGGGCTCTAGCATGGGCGCCACCGTCACAGCTGCTAGAGTGCGCGCAGCCTTGTTCGATGATGCAGCAGATGGGACAGTAGCTCGAGGCAGAGCATCGGCAACGGCTTTCTGCCCTTGCTGCATAGACCGGGATGCATCATCATGCCTGTCAGTGATGGCCGGCATTGCTGAGCGTGCATCCCCAGGTAATGGATGTGCTTCGATGGCATGATCATCTTCTGCATCTGGAACTGCGATCGGCTGCCCACCCCACAGTTCCCATGCACATGAGCGGGATCTTGACTTGGCCCCTTCTAGCCGCAATGGATGGCCTGAGTGAGTCTGCTTCAGGATCCGGCTAGCAATCATGGTCAGAACTGTCTTGTCGCAGATGGCCTCGTACCATTTCTGTGCCTCTGTCCACTGTTCGAACTGAGGAAGCAGTCTCAGCTTGTCGAACCTGTCCGTCACTAGAGACTCAATGACGCCGATCAGTAGCTCGCTCTCTTCGACGACTCGGCTCTGAACCTCTCTTATTATGCTCGCCCTCTCGGTCTGCCAGGAGATCCCCTCTGTCTCCATTGGCTCTATCACAGTGCCTTCGCCCTTGACCAACTTGGCTAGCCTTGACATTTGGCTGTGTGCAGGGTCAGGCCTCTCAGACTCAGATATACTGACTTCGGGCTTGACGCTGCTATCCTTGTGCCCACTAGATCGTTCGATGGCCTCTGCCGGCTTGGCATGCATCACATCCTGAGTGTCCTGATGGGTTTGCCCCCTGCTGCTATCTTCCGACTCTGAGCTTGACAACGTGTCCTCGGCATTGGTCTCAGAGCCCGATCCTGCATCCTTTTCCTCGGCAGCAGTGGGCCCTAGCAGCTCTCTAGCAGTCATCAGTTCGATGGGGCTTGCATCCCTCGGCCTAGAGAGCGACATCAACTGGATAGTGGCTGCGGCCTTTGACTGCTCAGAGGACTCAGAGGGTGGTGACAAGCCAGCATGCATATCACACAACTGCTGAGATGCTGACCGTCGAATGAAGTCTAGTGCTTGCTGCTCTTGGGATAGGCTGCTGTTGATGGGCAGAGGTAGTGGCGCATCTTCCCCTCGACAGGCTGGACAGCTGGCACCCGTCACTGACAGCGGGAACACCCTTGATGGTTCTGGAGTCTTGGGGGCCGACGGCCTTGATGACGGTGCCCCTGACGCTGCCTTGAACAGCTTAGATGGCACAGGGCTCGATGATATAGAGCTAGATGCTGCATCGGATGCTCGCTTCCCTAGCACGTGCATGGCTGCCTCTCTAGCAGGCGAAGGTGTCGATGGCGACTGGCCTGTCCTGCTCAATGGCACATAGCCAGTTAGCGGCTTGGCTGGGCTAGGTTTGGCTGCACCCTTGTACAGTGATAGTCGGCTAGGCGATGGGCTGGATGCACTCTTCAGCTTGCTCTTGTCGATGGGGATCGATCCGATTGTGAATGACATCCGGTGTCGAATCTCTCGAACTTGCACAGGTTATGATTGCAGATTAACATAGAGCATTAGCGCCCCGACTGTATTGACGCACAGCCCAAGCCACTCGCAACCATTCTAGATGGCAGTCGTCGCCCGCCATTAGCTAGTGCATGAATGGATAAGCGAGGGGCGCAAGGCTACCGCTGTGCAATCAGCAATCTATTCACGCTCGGGAGGCGCTTGCAGGTACACGCATGAGAAGATCACGAAACAGATGTCCGCACGTCCTGCTGATGCCTGCCAGGCCTAACCCTCCAGGACTTCGCCCCACTGATAGTAAGCTGCAGTCCTGCCTCTGGCTGTCAGAGCTGGCATCAGTGCCAATTGCTGGTTTGGCTGCCTATGCATCTAGCTATGGGCTGTCGGACTCGGTAGAAGACTCCATTGTGCTGGCTCGCATTCTCTCTGCTGTTGCGCTGCTCGAGGTTGATGCCGGATGGAATGCAAATGCGTCCACCCCTCTGTCTGCTATCTATGTCGAGGGCATTGCAGATGCTATCTGTATGATCTCGGAGGGGTGCATCCCTGCTGACTGGATGGGCAGGATAGCAACACGGGAAAGCGATGGTCAGACATCAACTATCGCTATCCTGACATCGCCTTGTAGGGCCTCTATATGCATGTCGCTACCTGGCAATGTAAGGGCTGCTCTACTTCCGATGATGTGCAGGCGATCTAACTCGGTATCGATGGTGGTCGTTGCCGATCCACACATACAACTAGGGGACAGACCGTGCTGGCCATATCTAGCCCTCGTTGCATACGAGGCTGCCATCGCTGCTGCTGTATGGATAGAGGGGAAAGGCAGGGACAGATCATTCATATGTGGAGAGTGCAGGATGCTGAGAGCCATGTCGAGGCTAGCTGCTGGGATGAGTGTCGGCATGACCAAGCCATTGGCTACTGAGGTCACGGACGAGGAGGCGAGCAACAACCCAGACGCATTCGCCACTATCATTGATCCGGTTGGCAGCTCAGCTCTTGCAAGCGGCATGGCTATCGACTAACTCGAGGGGGGGGGCATGACAGCCTGCTCGATCGCCAGCACTATTGATGAGCAAGCCCTAGCAAGCATGCATAGGCACAGCCACATAGTATGCGTGCTGCATCTTAAACCTCGATGGGCGAGTGCGTATGGCCAGTAACGGGTCTCGAGGTTTGCGCTACTTGTACAGCCAGGGAGGCAGATGGCTAGTGTCTGCATGCCTGCATCGAGTGTGTAAGGCCACATGCATCTAGCAGTGTCGCAGATGGCTTGGGCTACATCCAGCAGTGCATCACAGCCATTTAGCAGTCTCTGTCCATCTGATAGCTGAGGGTAGCTGTGGTTAGCGATGGCTCATCCAGTAGATGATAGAGGCATGATGCTGCAAGAGTGGAGCGGCACCATGACATCTGGCTGGTGACACTGCATCAGGCTATAGATGGCATTGGCTAGGCGATGGTGATCATTCTTAGGGGTTCGCTAGCTGCAGAGTACAGACCACTAGGATGTACATAGCTGATCATGTCGCACAGCAGCTACTACACAGACATCGGTAGCCAGTGAGGGCAGTCATGACTGAGCAGTGGCTAGCCATTGGCCAGCGAGCATAGGCACACGAGGAGGGGAGGCCGATTGCACAGGCACAGATGCAGATGCCTCTCGAGCTAGCTGCTGGTGCCTGCCTCGAGAGTGCTCTACAGGCATAAGATGTGTGGATCCTCGTCAGCCAGCTTCTTCGATGCT
The DNA here is from genome assembly GCA_900893395.1 of Euglena gracilis. Lineage (NCBI taxonomy): Eukaryota > Euglenozoa > Euglenophyceae > Euglenales > Euglenaceae > Euglena > Euglena gracilis. The sequence goes on from CAAHFI011660856.1 coordinate 10,668, forward strand.
ACTCTCCACTCTAGGGCTGCTCTAGCGGGCCATCTCCAGCTCATGTCGCAGCCATCCGGGGCTCTGCATCTTACTGTCTGGGGCATGCCTAGCAGCTCCTCGTATCCCTCCATCTCTGAGGAGCCGATCAGCACACACACTCTTGCCTCTCTTGCCATCCTCAGGACTACTGGCCTCCAGACCGTCTCCACTTCATACAGGATGACCCTCTGGATGTCGGGCATGTGAGAGGGAGTGACGGGCATCCTGTTGATCGGGACTACTCCAGCCCCGATCATCTTTAGCCACCACTCCTCCGAGTCCATCCTAGGGGCTGCTAGCCTGTCCAGCAGCGAGTCGTCCACTCTGTCTAGCCTGAATGGTTCGGGCTCTGTCAGGCATTGCAAGACGGCATTCTCTAGCGACACTAGCAGTGGCCTTCGCACTCTGCAGTAGAGAGCTATGTCCCTCGCATCACTCTCGTACGGCCTCGCCATCATTATCACCATTGACGGCGGGCCAGTGCACCTCTCTAGTTGTCGAAGGATGCTCGCTATCGACTCTCCTGGCCTGTTGTACTCTGACCACGTATACGGCAGAGGATCGCTGACCATGATGGGATGCCTTCTTGCAGTGCCATGGATCCAGTTCCAGTTAGTGTTCTGGTTCTGTGGTTCCGGCTGTGGAATCTCGTACGAGCTGTACGATGGTTCCTGGTACGAAGTTTCTGTTTCACCCTGGAGGCGGTCTGGTTGTTCCGGGCTCTGTCGTACCGCCACCAGCGCAAAACTCTGGGTTCCTGGTTGCTGTGCTGTTGCAGTTTGCCAGTTTTGGTCGTTCTGAGTGTCCATTTCTGGCTGTTGGTACCAGTTTTGTGGTGTAAAAACCTGTTCGTCGAAGTACGGTTCGTTGTTTTCGTCCAGCTCTATGTAATCTGGTGCTGGACCGGTCTGTTCGGTGTCGTCCTGGTCCATGTGCACCATGGCAATGACACGTGGGCTGTCATTGCAGGTCCGTGGCACTGTAATGTCTG
>CAAHFI011661676.1:0-16773 GCA_900893395.1 Euglena gracilis
GGGGGACCCCCAGGCAAAGAAACAGCGCCATGGTCGCCACGTCGGAGACAATGTAGCCAACTCCGGCGAGGCGGCACTAAGCGGGACCTCCTAACCCAGCGCACCAAACAATCACAACAAACCGCGGCAAGCAAGGCATGGCCTCACAATGTCTTTGTGCTTCGCCCTCGGTGTCCCCTCCTCAATGGTCGGCTTTCCTCGAGGGAGTACGAGTTTGGATTTTTTGCTGCGTTGGGTTAAGAGTTCCCGCTTAGTGCAAGTAGTCCCGGGATAAACCGTGACCAGGGGCGAAGGGACCTCACTTGCGAAGCACAAAAGCAAGATGGGACCTGTATCTCGCCGGCTACTGCTCTTTGTTCTTTTTGCCTTGCGTCTTCTCCTGCTGCTTGGTCGTCGTCGGAAGTTGGCTGGATCGGTGAACTGGAACCTGGTGGTCCCCCCGCCTGGGTTAACATCTTTTGGGTGGGGGGGTTAGCTCATCTTGCCTTTGTGTTTCGCAAGTTATGGGGGGGGGGTCCGGGAAACCCATCAAAGGAGTGCGGCCCCTTTGATGTGGAAAGATGCTCGCCGGCGACGCTTTGCGTGCTGTGGCATGTTTCTTTTTTTTTTCTTCCCCTGGACAGCTTGACCTGTTGGGTTGTATGCCAAGGGAAGGTTTGCCTGGCGTGAATGTGGGTTGGATCACCAGGAATTGTTCCCGTCGAGCGCCTAAGGGAAGGGCGTTCGGGGGGGGGGAGGGGCACGGGTGGAGACCACGAAGGCGCGTGAAGAGGCCCTTGTTGCCCCCATGGCATATGTGGATGGATGCGTTGAGTTGTTTGGGGACAGAAGAGAGCGTGGGGGGTTGTGGGGGAAGGTTGGGAAGGGAGAAGGCCCTAGAGGATGTGAAACGCGTCTGGATGGGCTCCTTTCCTAACCAGTGGGGTATCTTTAATTTTGACTTCCTATTCCCATGTCCAAATGTAGGAAGGCGAATGAACGCATTTGGAGAGGGGGGAGAGGGGCAGAAGTGTATTGGGCATCTCCCCATGGATTGGAAGGCGGTTGGAAAAAAATGATTCCCCCCCCATTGTTGGCAAATGGTGTTCCTTTGATTTCTTTCCTGCAGTGGGTTTCCCATTTACCATTGGCATTTTTTTTATCTCTTTGGCTATTGGCTGCGAGTTTGATTCATTGTCATTGGTCAAGATCATTGTCATTGGCCAAGACAAGACAATCAATAAAAGGAAGTTGAAGTTTACCTAAGGGGAAAACCGAACACCACATCGAACTTTGAACCTCTCGTCTGTACCCTCCCCCAAGGTATCGCGCCTTTTTTAAAAATAAAAAAGGGGATAGATTTTGAAGGATTTAGAGTGCGCGAGGAAATAGTGTACGTCCAACGTTTCGCTTTCGCCCTTTGGTGTGCAAAAAAGGTAACAGTTGGAGTAACAGAAAAATAATATTATAAACGTTTGAAGCCCTTTTACCTAATTAAGAGGCGGAGCACAAGGCAGGTGAGAAAGCCCTATGGGCTACAACAAACAATGCCAAGTTATCTGGCTGTCCTGTAGGACTTCAAAGAACGAGTCGAAACTTGAAATTAATTGAAGAAAAGAATACCACCTGCAGGGAGGAGGTCACGTGATCACACGTGATTGTGATCACTAATGTCCCTAAGATCTGCCACAATCCTAATTCTGAGACTACACTCAGAGTTCAGGTTGTAACGGAGCTGTTCTATGGCGACCCACAGATCTGGGATCGTGCCTCGTAAATATTACCCTCCCAGGGCTATAGCCTATTTCCCTCATGGAACAGGCTATCCCAGGGCCATGTGGGTTCGGACATAGTCCTCAGGGATATGTTCCAGCGCATTGCTGCCGACCTCCTATCTGCCTAATGGCAAAAGGACAAAGGGAAGGAAAGGGGAAAGGCAGGCAAAAACGCGCCAAAGAGGTTAACCACTTATGCGGTGCGTACTTATTGCGGCAAATGGGTGGAAGTGGAATCACCAGTTGAAAAATGGCGCCGGAAGGTTTCTATTCCAAAAAGTCCCATCCACCCAGTTTGAGGTGTGCCTATGGCACGCGGGGAGGTCTGATTCCATAATTGGAAAACAATGAAGGGTAGGGTGTGGAAGGAGGGGGCACCTGGCCAGTCATATCTGACCAGGGAGAATGACCCATTTACAAAACCAACTGCCGGCGACAGCGATATTTTGCCCAGGGGGGGAAAGGAGAGAGGAGTGGGGGGCTGGTCAAAAGACCTTAAGTGGAATTTTTGCTGTCTGGCAGTCTTATGGGGCCTTATAGCCGAAAAAAGACAAGTTCAGAGCTGTTATTGCGGTGTGCGCGCTGTACGCTGTGCGTCTTCTTACTTGCGGCATATACCGCTGGTGAAGGCTTCGCAGCGTAGGGACGCTGTTGTCGATGGGGTATCCCCGGATGCGTATGCCTCGATAGATGGGCGATAGCCCAAAAGAGAGGGGTTTCGTATGCTGAGTGTAAATACATATTGGCAGATGTGCCTGGGATGTATACCTTGTATGGGGCCTATAAGCCTGACGGAAAGGTCAGAACAAGGGTATCTATGGCACAAATGGCCATTTCCTGTAAGTCGGTGGTCTGGTCTCCCGAACGTAATCTGCTTCAGGAGTTTCCACTATCTCCAGAATCGGAGGATCGAAATTTAAAAGTTGCCTTTCAGGCTCATCGACATCATAATCGGGAGATTCCATTGTTTGCGTGTACCCATTGGGCAGTTGTACTTCGAGTCTGTTGGCTTCCCGGTGAAGAGAATACTGGAGTTTATCCCAGAAGAAAAGTGGCAACATTGCCGGCCAGATCCAAAAATTCAGGCGGGGGTGGTTGCATTGAACCTGTGGGGGGATCCCCGAGTAAACGGCAGGATCTGCCTTGCTGTGCCAACCTGGGACTCACGCTCGTATTGTGAATGGCCTTAAAATGTTTCTTACCCCATCAGTAAATTCCATTTTGCAGGCCTCAGGGGGGAATTCAGGCAACATTAATGTATAACCTGATTGGTTTGGCATGGTTTGTGCCTGAAAAAGCTGGTTTATCACCATATACCAATCGGAGTCCTGAAAAATATATGGCAGTTTGGACTTTCCTGCAGACTCGACTGCGAGTCGGACAGCTGCGCTGTCGAGATGAAAATCTTTGTCGATTCCGCCTGTGCGGTAGTTGTGTACAGCTTTGAATTTCTTGAACTGATAAAAAATGATCTGGGACTTATAGTCCTGTTTGCACTTGGACCAAATGGTTTTCATTTTCCGGTATGCCTCTAGTCATACTGCCATCGGCAGGTAACCGGAAATGTGCTTGTAGGCATTTGATTCAACGGACAGTTATGTGCTTGTCATAATCGTTTTCTTTCCAGAGGAAATTGCCATATTGGACCATGCCAATCGGCATTCACCACAAACCAATGCTGCGCAATTGCGCACATACGCGTCATGGTGGAAGCTTATGCTGTCCGGGTTACGTGTGCAAATATGCACAGCGGGAATGTCTTTTCGAACCCTTTTGCATGCTGTACGTAACCACAATAGTGGATCATTTTCCTGGAAATCCAGGACGAAGTTTCCTCCAAAACACTGGGCGAGCACCCTTGGAGATTTCGCATTCCAAAAACGCCAAGTGTGGCTGGTTGTGAAAATACCAGGTTGATCCCTGTGAAACAGATGCTTGATCCGTTTGTTCAGCCATTCATCATTGCTGTTTTGGATCGTATTGATCCTGGCCTGGAGAGTCTGGAGGGGGCCTACATTGGAAAGTACGTCCTCAGTCCAAAATGGCCCGTTGGCCTCGTGTTTGATCTTATCGATCTGATTGTGGGTTTGCGCTTAGCGCCTGTAGATGTTGCAGCCACATAGCTGGCCATGGGTAACGCGGGCCTATGGCCTGCTCCAGAGCCGTCTCCACCAGGAGGTGGTGGCTCGTCGTCCCGCCGCCTTTCAGCGGGCTTGCAGGTGCCTTTGGCTGAGGGTTTAGCCTTAGGCTTTTTGTATTTGCCACATCGGCGTTCTTTCCTTGGGTCTGCCGGAGAGAATGGTCTTTCCGCCGTCGGCGGTGCCGGAGCTGCCGGTTGGCAGGTGGTTGCATTTCCCCTGTTGGCGGTGCTTGAGCAGCCGGTTTGGCTGCTGACACACCCAACTCCATTAGAGTTGTGACCGTAGCCTGTGCGGCTGTTGAGCTGCTATCTGCAGCAAGAACCAGTTGGGTTTCTGGTGGGGATGCGGCCGGTGAACCGCGAGAGGTCAGCACTGCCGATACTGTGGACATTGACGCAGTCAGACCCTGTAACACACCACCTAAAACACCTGTCGGTATTGTTGGTGATGCGATAGGCTCTGTCGGAGTTGGTGCCGTTGGCACTGCGGGTAAAGAGAGGGGTGGTACCATGGGTACCGCTGGTTGTTCGGCCTCAGACGGCGGGGATTCCGCCTCTGAGCTTACATCTCCTTCAGGAGGAAGGAGTTTTGTGGAGCCCATTGGGGCTGGTGGAACAGCCAGATGCTGAGGTTCATCAGCACATATTTCCTGCAGGCCTTCCATGCGGTCGTCACCGCTCTCTCCATCGCTCTCTTCACTGCCCTCCACCGTTTCAGGTGAAGCGGGATTAGCTGCTGGCTGTTCCGCTATACCAATAGCCGTAGGCACAGTATGTGCTTGCGCAGTCGCGCCAGTGGGTGCCGCTGTAGCGGGCTGTGGAGAAGAGGTCGCGACGGAATATTGGCTCTCCTGGGGTCCCTTAGGGACAAAAGGTTCTGCCAGTAACCGATAGGCTTGATCCAAGGTAACGCCGACCACGCCCGAAGACAGGTGGTGATGACTCACCAGGAATTCCCTGGGGGGTTGGCGTTTCTGATTGCGGCTGAGATGTGACTGATGTTGCCGGTTGCGGCTAAGTTGAGGATTCTGATGGCGGAACTTCCGCAGCCGATTGCGACTTTGGGCGGTGTGCCTTTGGAACATGTCGTTTCCGTAATCTGAAATAGTCCCACGGCTTCCGATCATCTTCAACCATCCTGTGGTTGAAGCGCAGAAGGGGTAGGGCCATGCCCTCTTCAGTGACTCTGCCGCCTTTGAAAAACGGCAAGATTAACGCTCTATCGAGCGTATCGCCCAATTGGCGTCTGACATAATCCTCTATGCTTTCCTTCTCGAACCGGGGCCTGATTGGGACATAGTTTGGGGGAATTTCCATATCGGGTTTGAGATAATAGTATATCTCCATGACCTGGCAGGTCAAAGCCCTGAACCAGAACTGCTGCAAATACAGCAGGAGCTGAAGATGGTTGCGACGCCAATTCGAGCTTTGGTGAACATCCTCTGGATTTCTACAAAGGTGCAGGAGCATGATGCGCCTTGGCGCTGCCTGCGGGACATTGGCCTGTTGGCCTTCCTCGTCCTGGCCTTCGGCCTGTGGTTGGGTACTGTGTACTCCGAATCCCCAGAAGTCTACTGCAAACTTCTCGTAGCAGTGGGAACGTCGGACAATATACTTCTGGTGGAATCGAAGGTCAATATCGACCTCCTCGAAGTAATAGACATATTGCCAGTGGTAAAGACTTGCACATTGCTGCAGAACATGTTCTCCGCCAATTTGGCGACATTTTCAGGCAGTGGGTAAAACTCCGATTCCAGGCCTTATGGGCCTATACTGCGAATGCAGTCGAATAACTGTCGCAGCAGGTCTTCACCTGTATTGTATCGGTCTTCACGATCACAGTCCAGGTAAGGATATACACAGCATTTCAGGAAGCTGCCAAAATTTTGGGTGGGGTATCCCGCCAAGAACCAAAAGTGCCAGAATCCCGGAAGATTGTCCAGTATCGGACCGGTGATGACGTTGCCATCAAAGGCATACCCAGTTCCATCACGGTGGAACTCGCGATTGCGCTCCGTATAGAGCTTTGTGGTCGCAGCCACGACGGGGGACGCGACCAGAAGGGAAAAATTGAGTTCATTTTGGAAATTCCGTATGTCCTCGAGTGCAGGGTCTTGAATACTTTGGATGTGTTCGAGTAGAGCTTCCATGTCGTGTTCATAGACGTTCCGTTATTGGCATTTTTGGCCTTTGCCTTGGCCTTTTTGGCTTGCAGCAGGTGCTCGCTTGGGTGCACCTCTGCCTTTCCTTTGCCCAATCGGGCTTCCAATCGGCAAAATTTCTTCCCTAGCTTGTTTCCAAGCATGGGGGCTGAGATTGGATGCAAAATGGAGGCCCAAAATGCAAGATTCATATCGCTTGCTCGTCCGAGCAATTCCTGTGGGGCGTAAGCCATTTTGTCTGCTGTGTATGCTGCAGGTTGATCCTGCATGTCCGCCAAGAGCGGTGAGTTATTAATAGGGAGGGGTTCGCCTCTAGGCGGGTCGATGTAAGTTGGGTTGCGGAGTCTTTCCCGTGTATCCTCAAATATTTTCAGATCTCGAGCACGCTCCGCAGCTTCATGCTCGGTTTCTGCCCTATGGGCTTTTTGGGCCAATTCGGCCTCCTCGAGTTGTTGCTGAGTAGGTTCTGGGACAGGCAGTACCTCGGTCGTGGTCTCTTGGCCTGTAGGTACTGGTGTTTCCTGAGGTGGTGGTGCCATTGGCGCTGTTACAGGCTGTGGCGCCGTTTGCGCTGCTGGAGCTGTCTGCGCCGTTGGCGCTGCTTTCGCTGGTGCTGGTCTAGGGGGTTGCGCCATCGGCGCTGGTCTATCCGGCAAGGCAAACGGCACGGGTACGGGAGGGGGTGCGGCCTGTTGGCCACTTGATGCCCGCCATTGCTGTGCAGGGGTAGCCTGTCTGGCCGGGGCTGGGGCCGGGGGTTTTGGTCTCCCACTTGGGGATGAAGATTCTGGCCTACCCCGTTTACTACCCATCTCTTCTGGCCTGTACGGCTGTGACACATATCTGCGTTCTCCAGACTGGGGACCTTGTAGTTGTTCCAGGGATTGGACTGAGGTGAGGTGAAGCGGGGTTCTGGAAGAGGTTCATGTACCATTGGTACTTCTTCTTCCACAACCACGCGGCCTTCGGCTTCAGCTTGCTCCACTTCCTCAGCCCAGGATGTGGGTTCCTGGACCACCTGCTGTTCCCGCTGTACGGGAAGCTGGTTTCCAGCTTCCAGATGAGCTGGAAACAGAAAAAGAGGCTGTACAGCTGACGTTTGCGTCATTGGCTGATGCACATATTGCGCTGGGGGTTCCCGATATTCGGGTGGAGGTGGTCTCAGCATACGAGGTGGGGACTGAGTGTCCCGGAAAATCCGCGATGGTTGCACTGTTTGTGCTGGAGTGTCACCTGCCTCGCTTTCCTCCATTGAGGTGCTCTGTTCCCTCATGTATTCAGTGAATGCACCTGTGTGAGGACGTATCCGCGGCTTCGGCGGTACTTAGATACCCAGCATACGCCTGCTGACGTCAGAGGGATAGTCCCCAGGCATGAAGTACACTTTTGCTGTCATCACCTGTATTAATGGATCTGCTCTTTCAAGTGCGCTAACGCACAAGGCAGTCCGCAGGGTTTTCTCTGCGAGATTCACGAATTCTGCGGTGAATGTGGGGAATGGGACCGTTGGTGCTGCCTGGGGCGCCTCATGCGCCGCAGGAATTGCATAAGGGGATATACTACTGCTGTTGACTGCGGTTTGTGCCGCGGGTTCCCGGACGGGATGAGCAGCAGGAGGGGGTGCCATTGCCTGTACAGCATGTACAAGGTGCGGTGGCACACCCTGTACGGGTTGGGTTTGGGGTTGCTGGGTTATGACATACTGTGGTGTATACAGTATGGGAGGTGAGGGGCCAGGCATGGCGTAATGCGCCTGCTCCATGGGAGGAGCCTGTCCCTGCCTCGCACACTGTTGCTGTTCCATTGGAACCTGGTGTACCTGCGGAGGTGGTGTTTGTTCCATTGTAACTTGATATGCCTGTTGAGGCTGTGCCGCATATGCAGCTCCCGTTGGCACAGGGGCCGCATGAGCGGAAGGTGGCGGTTGCTCCCGAGATTTGGGCGGCATTTGTGCCTGAGAGGGGGCTAGCATATGTGACTGAGAGGGGTATGGCATTTGTGCCTGAACCACTTGAGTAGGTGGTGGCATTTGTGCCTGGGCCGCATGTGCGGCAGGAGGGGGTTGATATACCACATACGCTGGCGCCCCTTGGGCTGGTGGGGCCGCAGCATAGGCTTGTGGGGGGTAGGGAGGGAGAGCATACTGTAAGGAGGGGCGGGCCTGGGCCGCGCTGACCTGGGTCTTGCATTCTGACGAGAAGAAGTAGCTTTATGAGCTTCAGAAAAAGAAGAGAGCAATGAATTGGGGTTGGCAGAAAAACAGAGAGGGGAGGAAACGGTCTATAGGCCCATCTTAAAAATTATTCACAGAAATGCCTATGTGATTTATTTTATTCCACAGCTTCCAGTCCTGTTGGACATAACCGACAAAGTTGGAGGCTCGCTCACAGGTGTCCTGCTCTGGCCCGTAGCCTTTCCGTCCTGACATTCCAGTAATGTATTCCCTGATCAATTTTGTGATCAAGAATTTTGTCCACGACAAAATCATCCATTTCTGGTAATTTTGAACGGGGCTTGAAATAAAGCCACGGTAGTGCTTTGCCTTTTGACGGGGAAAGGTGTGGCTTGAAATCATCCTTGTGAACATCCTCGATCACGTTGGGCTGTGACACCCTATAGCGGCCACTGTACCATCGCGTTCGAGAATTACACAGGGTCCGAGCCAGAGGGGGTCTAGATTGGAAGCTTGCATGGGGATTCGACTATTTTGAACCCGCACGCGATCACCAGCACTATAGCCAGGAGATTTAAAGTCTTGCAAAAATTTATTTCTCTTTTGAGAATGGATATCAGAGATGCGCTTCTGAACAGTAGTTCTGAGAGACTCTACTTCAGAGAACCATGTCTCACAGGTTGCGCTACTTCGAGCTGGTCTCTCTGATGGTATATCGCCAATACCCGGTTGGTCTCGCCCAAAAACAATTTCTTATGGGGAGTGCGGCAAAACTAAACCCGGTAATGTGTTTATATAAAAGAGGGACCATGAAAAAACCTGGACCCAGGCCTGGTGCGAGTCAGCCAGTGAAAGGCGGAGTATATTTACAACAGCTTTCACTGCGGCCTCGGCGCGGCCATTGCCCTTCGGGCGATATATAATAGAAAAAAGTTCTTCGATTCCCAGTGAACCACATAGGGTTGTGAAGAATCGGGAAGAGGTTAAATGATCTTGATCACTGACAATCTCATTCGGTAGGCCCATTAGGCAAATACACTTCTCCATGAATATCTGCGCTAAAATTCGCGTGGTCAACCCTGCCTTTCGGCAATCAATGGCTACTATGAAACCACTCAGCTTGCAGAGGACAACAAAAAAATTGTCATAAATTTTGCCTTCTGATCGTTTGGAAGGTTCTAATTCAAGAAAATCCATGCACAGGGGCGTAAAAATGTCAGGGGGTACGGGGAAAAAGTCAAGCGTACCAGGAGGAGTTCCTCTGCGCGGTTTCACCGCTTGGCAAATTTGGCACCGTTGCGAAATTTTCAAACAGCGAGAATGCAATTCTTTTTCTTTCAGGGTTGTACAGTACCTGCGACCCACCAAAGAAAGAAGTTTGGGGGCCCCAGGGTGACCTTGGTTGTGATAAAACAAAAGCACTTCATCAACCAAGGCACGGGGTATACAATAATTATATCCCGCATCATCGCGGCAAACCAACCGTAAAGGGGAGAGGGAATAATTATGTACATCTTCGCCATTCCGCAGTCTGTGCACTATTGTGCTATATACAGGGTCATGGGAATAATCCCATTCGAGGAAAAAGCGGGGGGAAGGAGATTCAGATCGCGTAATGCGACAGGAACCAGGTCTGCGGCTTCGCCGTCTTCTCCCCCCGTGTAGGAGATACTGGCAACGAACGAAAAATCCATTAAACGGCAAAATAATACAACATATCGTCGGCTGCGTCATATCGACGTGCATATTCATCATCCTCTTGGCTGCCATGAAAGGTGGCATCACCTTCATCCGGGTTACCGGGGTAATGCCAAGGTGCTCAACTGAGCGGGTCTGCTACTTTTTTGCTTATGACCGGGGGTATATACAACCACTAGGTTGAACTGGCTCGAAAATTCATGCCATCGGCATCTTCGGCCTACAGAAGACATAGCTCTGTTCAGCTCTTCGGTGTACCAGTGTTGAAGACTCTCATGGTCAGTCAACACTAGTATTTGTACCAAGGAACTGGCGACCCAGCAACGGATGTTTTTGCAAGATGAGTACGATTGCGTATGTTTCCTTCTCACGGATACTGCATTTGACTTGGCCTTTTGCCATCTTCACCTTGTAGCTCTCTACTGAAAAATGCTACAGGGCGTAATTCGTTTGCCGCGTTATGCTGGCTTAGCGCACCACCTACAGCCATCGCTGCTATCGACTTCTAGCACATAAGGCTTGTAGGGATCCGCGATCTCCAGTACGACATGTTCGAGCATTAGCTTTTTAAAGATCTCTAGAGCTTCACACATATCTCTGTCCCATTTTATTTTTGTGTTTTCGGGTGCGCGATTTTTGAGCTGCATCGTTAGAGGTACCGCGACTTTCGCGAAATCTTTCATGTAAATCGCGTAGTATTGGGCTAATCCCCAAAATACTTTCAAATGGGTGATGGTCTTGATGACCTCCGGTGTCCATTTCTTAATGGCCTCTCGTTTGCTCGGCGCCCCTCGGCGTTGGCCGTTATTAAGAATGTGACCGCAAAAATTTATTGTTTCGGGAAGTAAGTGCATTTTCGAACCTTTGACAAAAGGTCTATGCTTGAGAAATGCGGTTAATACCGCGCGAACATCACGATAGTGAATGTCGAGAATATTCTCGTGCGTATTCGGTGAAGGAGGGGAGGGTACGAATCATTAAATGTACAACAACACAAACGGGACTAAGACCCATTGGACCATGCACTGAAACGTTGCTGGTCCATTATTAACACCCATTGGTAAAACCGTCCATTGGTAAACACTGGTTCCCAGGCGAAAACCAAAAGGCCTGTCGAGTAGCCGCCCAGCTGCACAACTTTCTCGTTTTCCACCAGGTGTGTCGACCGCAGACACACGTGTACACCCCGAGAGCAGCTACCCAAGCCGACACCAACTTATGCACTGACACCCACATAAACGTGTCCTCCGCCAACTCAACCTCAGTGCTCTCAACCCCTTTCCTGCCCGAAGCCAGGTCGTTTTCCTCGATGGAGGATATTTTGAAACCAACCCGCTGCCTACTGGCAGAACCGCGATTGGAATCGCAACGGGTGTGGCTAGGGCGGGGAGAACGGGAACGGGGGCACTTGGATGTCAGGTGGTCTTTAGACCTACAAAGGGAGCAACTGTTTCACGATTGTGATTGCCTTTTGACATCATAGCGACGCGGGGAGCGGATCTCCGCTGGACCGCGGTAGGACCGTGAAGAGGATGATCCACTTCGCGATCGAGATCGTGAACAATCGCGATGTGCATCCGGTTTGCTGGTAGGGGGGCGGGGGGACCGATCTCGCGGTATAAAACCACACCCGCTATTGCGGTGGGGTGAACAAGAACGCGGTCTTCCATCTCCTGATCGGTATCCCGACCGCTGCGAATGCGCAGATTGTGAAGAACGCGCACTCCAGGAAGAGAGATATCCTCGGGGGCTCTTACTGCGCTTTCCCGCTTGGGGGTTCAGACATTCGCGAGACATATGTCCCGATTGATTACACAAAAAATACACCTTGTCCGAAACTTGATCAGAAGAGCGCAAAAGAGCGCGGTTTGGTTTCCCGTGTGGGCGCTTTGGGGTTTGAGCGCGGATAGCGCGTTTTGGAATCACTTGATGGTATTTTTGGAGAGGTAGTCCGTTGGACTGCATGGACTGAACCGGTGGGTACACCAGCGGTGGGGTGGTGTTGGTATGCCGGTTCAATCTGTCCCCGAAGTTGTGATAACTTCATTTGTTTGGAAACATAGTTCCATCTCTCATCGAGAGTCAAAATGTGTCCCGCGAGTTCCTCGGGGTTAATTTCCTTTATGAGTTTGTCGATGTAGCGCGGTAATACTGCATCAAATCGTTCTTTGATTTGTTTTATCCCTAGCCCATCAACTTCGGCTGCCAACCCAAGCCATTTGGAGTACCACAAGTCTATCGACTTCCATTGCGGTCCGGGGGGTAAACTTCCGCCATTTCTTTTCCAGACTGATTTTGGAAACCAAACTGGAGCATAATGAAGCGTATTGCTTGACCAATTCCTCAAAAGAAATGTGCCCGCGAAAGACCAATGGCGCGTTCATTTTCTTCCCTTGGGAGGCATTCAATAAATTCCATCTTGCTGACCTCCGGGTTGTCATCCTGGGGTGGGGCCTGAAAATCCCAACAGTATTCCAAGTTGCGGAGAAATTGTTTCCATGTGGTGGGGTCACCGTCCCATTGGTGCCTTTGAAATCTTTCTGAGAAACCCGTGGCCCTTCGGCGGTATTCAGGGGTGTGTGCCAATGGTATTGTTCGGGTAACTTTGCGAATGCGCATGGAACGTACCACTTAGTGTACCACAGGTACCATGCAGGTTTGGGAAATCGCGAATGCGTGAATGGTGATGCGGTTGCGCATGTGGGGGTGACGTGTCTCATGGTTGCATCATTGGTGCTAATAGGCGTATTTGAGAGGAATGATCAATACCGGTGTGGGTGTGCGGCTCACACCGCGAATTAGTTCGGATACCCGAAACTGTTGATTTAAGAGGGGGGTGGGTCTGGTTTTCACTTGAAAACCTGACTCATCATCCGAAAACTCATCCATTGGGACTGGTAATGCTAAGGGGGGAGCCACCGCATGAGCGGAAACGCGGTATGGTGGCAATGTGACTGTAGACCCCCGGACTGGTGCGTGAATAGCACTTTTTGAGCTGGAAGATGTGGTAAGTGTGCCAATCATACCAGATTGCGAGTTTTGACGGATGGAACGCAGTTGTGCGTGACTTTGGTCCAAATTGGGTTCAAAGTCGTGCACACTTTGCTCCAAACGGTCAACAACCTGCCAATTGTCGGTTATCCCACCCACATCCTCCTGCAAACGCTTAATCCGCTTACGGTTTGTGGTAACTTGTCCAAAAGCGTCATTTTGTCGGAAATCGACTGGAAATCTTGCGAAATGCACCGAAACCAGTGTCCAAATCCTGTACTCGTACCGCTAAAGTGCGCATCGCACTGGAAGTGGCATCCAATTGTGGAGATGGCTTGGTGGGTCGGTCCACATGCGGATCTTTGACTTTTCCGACATTGGCTGACCCTTCAACACTGAAACTTGTGCGGATAGCGCAGTAAGGTCATTTTGCAGTTTTGTGATATCCTGCTTCACCGTTTTCTCGGTGTTCATAAGACTATCACAGAATCCCTGCATGATGTGATGGTTTTCTGCGCGCATTTCAGCGCAAACCTGCTCCAAGTGTGTGTTTGAGAGTGTGGTGGTAGGTGTTGATGACAGCAGTACGCCTTGGGGTGGTCATTGCACCTGAAGCATTTTTGTGCTCATTTCTTGCATGTGTTTGTGCAAATGATCTATCGCGGTTTGAATGCTGGTGACGTCCGGGATCCTACCTGCTATTTCCGCATAGCGGGCATGCACCTTAGCCTGTGCGGCGTCAATGTGTACCAACATCCTGTTGCAACTTTTTGTGCAAATCGGTCATGGTGGCCTTGAGTCCGCTAATATCTGGTGTGGATGCACGGGTTGCCGCAGTGCGGTTCTGCAAATCAGCGATTGTGGTTCGGATTTACATTGTGTCGTTTTGCCACTGTTGTTGCAGCTTCTCAATCGGATTCGCGATATTCGCGATTTGGGTGTGAAAACTCGCAATTTAAGCGGGAATTTCACCACAATGGCCAGCTTTCTGCTCAAATCGGGAACGTGTTTCCTCCAATTGTTGCACATACGTGCGGGGGGCAATATTTTCGTTGGCTTGGGCAGAAAAGTGGGCAGAATTCGCGGAATCACCGCTCAGTTGGAAGATACTCTGTTGCGCTTCCTGAAATGCAGTTGCAAGTGTGGAGAATTGCTCCAATGTGATAAATTGTCCCAAATCGTCATTTTTGATGGGAGTTCAGTGCAACTTTTGCTGCAATTGTGGAAAAATTGCCGTAATTGGCTCAAATTGATGGGATAATGCTTGCAAACTACGTTGCATGTTTGAGCAAATCGCATCATTGCGGGATTGTGTTTCACACGTGGCTTCAGTCACTTTTAGGAAGTGTTGTAGCAAATGTGCCTGCAAGTGTGTCTCCAAACCTTACCGCAAAGTTGCTACGTCCACATTGGTGGATTCACCAACATCACGCACATAACTCCAGAGATAATCCAGCACGTCTTCTACAACATTTTGTGTGTTTTCGTCAAAATCTAATACCCCGTTAAGCGTCATAGCGCAATCCGCTACACAAGTGTGCACATGGGAAATTTGCCGCATAAGCGAGTGTTCCACCGGGAGATTTGCGACCATGCGCTTAAACACGGTAATGGGATAAGGGGAAACGTTTTCCAACTCTTCCGCATCACTGCTCATGGATTGTGCAGGACTTGCATAAGCGGGAACACCCAAACGCATCTCCGGATCCCATGGCAATGCAGGAAAAGAACCCGTATCGGGTGGTGCTGGCAATTATCCTGTCGGACTTGTTGGGGGAAGCGCAGGGGGGGGGGGGCTGGAAAAAACATGGTGTTTCTAACCCACCCTCGACAAAACGTTTTCGTGGCACATCCGCCTCACAGTCAAATGTGCCTATCGGCACCAGTGCGAGATCTCTCTGGGGAGAATAGCTATCAGCCGATCGGCTTTGTAGCAAAAGGGGCTGTGCCCGTTGGGCATTGGGCTGCTCTGTGGAGCTTGACACCGATAGGTGTGGGCGTGCCCATTGGGCCGGTGGAGGATTACTCTACACAGACACCGAAAGGTGTGACGCACGATGGGAAGGAGGATTACCTGTGGAATGAATCAATGCTTGAGTACCCCTATGGGGTTGAGAATGCTCATTAGAGCTGGTCAATGACACTGCAGGTTCAAATCCTCGAACTGAACCAATCAATGCAGCGTAGTCAATGGCTGTCGGTGTTGTGCTCTGCATTTGTGCAGGAAAAACACACAAACAAAGTGTGAACTGAAATGTAAACAACAGAAACAAGTGTAAAAGGAGGGAATTGTATAAAAAAAGTAAGCAGAGACCCGAACTCTGAGGTTTGAAGCAACGTATACTGCGAAGCAAAAGTTGGAGTAACAGAAAAATAATAATATAAAAGTTGGAAGCCCTTTTACCTAATTAAGAGGCAGAGCACAAGGCAGGTGAGAAAGCCCTATGGGCTACAACAAATGACGCTAAGTGATCTGGATGTCCTGTAGGACTTCAAAGAACAAGTCAAAACTTGAAATCAATTGAAGAAAAGAATACCACCTGCAGAGAGGCGCTCACGTGATCACACGTGATTGTGATCACGAATGTCCCCAAGCTCTGCCCCAATCCTAATTCTGGGACTGTGCTCAGACTTCAGGTTGTGACGGAGCTGTTCCATGGCGACCCACAGAACTGGGATCCTGCCTGGTGCACAGAAATTCACTGAAAATGTTTTTTTTTCAGATGCGGAGAGGCGAAGTTGGAGCCGGGGAAGGGGCAACAGTTAGGTAAAGGACCGCCGACCTCTAGCCGGGGCAGAGCGCTCGTTTTTGGAGCGCCGGCGCAGCCGATTTCGGCCGAAAACGGCCTAAAAATGACGTTTTTGGGGGCGTCCGTTACTTACGTGCTATTTTGCGCCTTCCGGGCGGTAACGGCTGCGTTTTACGCACGCCCGCCGCGGGCAAAATTGCGGCTATCCGGGGGGTATGGGGCCCCTCCACCTTACGTCTTGCTAGAAAGGGAGTGGCACGCGTACGAAGACCGAGAGAGCGCGATGTTTTGGGATATGCAGGGAGAGCTTTAAGGGATTCGAGTTTGTGTTGCATCTTCTGAAAATGAGGAGGGAAATAAAGATCCTACGCCGCTGGAGGTTATTTCCGGGTTTCCCCTCGGGTGGGGGAACACGGGGTTGGCGTCCCGCGCAGAGGCTGGTGCACTTACTATGTCCTTGGACATGGTTGCACAGTTTGATGCAATCATTTTGTCCCCGGTCGACATTTTTTCAGCAGGGGTTTATCCAACTGACATGGCCCCTTTGGGGGTAATTATGGAAGGGTCAATTTTGCCTTTTCCAGAAACAGAAATTTCCTTTTTTCTCGCCCCATCGCCATCGATGGCTCAAGACACCCCCAACGGGTCATGTGTGAATTCCCAGGTGCTGCGAGAGGGCCTAGAGGACCGAGGCCCTGGCCTGGAGGCCACAAGTTCAGTTGGCAGAGGACCAAAATATTAACAATTGAATCAGGAATGCCGACAGGACCAGAAGCCCAGCAAGAAAGACGGCTGGCACTGAGTTGGCGTTGTGCTGGACGGTGCAATTCCAATCATAAATTGCGACTCAGGCCCCCTAATTTCCAGACCCCCTGGGACTGAAAATTGTTGAACACCAGCGTCACACCTTGCCACTTCGTCCACAGCCAGCAGAAATGCGTGAGCAAGTTTTTGCCCACGAGAGTTTGGGAGTTGAAGTCCGCTTGCAGATTCAATTGGGAATTGCATTGGCAAACGCATGGCCAGCCCAGCCACAGCATGCCGTCGGGGGGGGGGGCAGCCGAGCCCCAGCCAGCAGTCGGGGGGCCAGCCCAGCCACACCCAG
>CAAHFI011664906.1:0-11400 GCA_900893395.1 Euglena gracilis
AGGGTAGATTCCCATGATTTTTGTTTCCCATAATTTTTGTCTGCACTATTCTACACATGTGGGTGGTGGGTGTGTGGGGGAATTGGTTAGATGATTGGGAGTGGGGTGTGGTGCAGGTGTGGGTCAGTGGTATGAGCACACACTCATACCATCTATCAGGTAGGTATCACACACGCATACATATATGCACCCATGCGTGCACATGTCGGGCGCATCCATGCGCGCAAGCAGGCACAATCATATTTGAACTGGACACGATCCCCTCCCCCTCCCACGCAGGGGACAATGCGCAGTCGACCCAGCTGGTCAGCCCTGGAAAAGGATTACTCTACCACGCTTTCCGGGTTCTCCGGCAGGCCCCCCCACACCTGCGCGACTACTACCGCGACCGCATCCGTGAGGTGCATGTGCCAAAGTGGATGGGTGGGTGGATGGATGGGGGTGTGCGGATGTGTGTGTGTGTGTGTGTGGATGTATTTGTGTGGATATGGGGATGTACATGTGCATGGGGTATGCCAGTAAGTGGTTGAGTGTGTGTGTGTGTGTGTGTGTGTGTGTGTGTGTGTGTGTGTGCGTGCGTGTGCTAGATGTCTGGTGTTCCTCTGCCACAATGGACATCATTGCCAGGGCGGCGTTGAATTCTGAGGGACCCATTTTCTCGAGCCCAGCCAACCCTGGACCTGGCCCCTTTGTCCCATTAAGCATTGAGGAATTTGTATCCTGCCCTGTATGTCAAATGGTGGCTTTGGTGTGGCTTTTGCTTTGGCTTTGGCTTCGGCAATTTTTACACCCAGGGCCAGATTCAGTAACAGCCCAGGAGGGGGGCAACAGCTTTCCAGACAGCCCAAATTTTACACCCTCTGAGCTTGGGGTCGTTTCCATAGACAATTTTACACTGTCTGACCCCTCCCCCTGGGGTGGGTGGGTTTCAAGAGTGGGTGGGTTGCCCTCCCCCCCCCCCCGGGGTGCGCCATGGGTCAGGTTTTTGTCTGGCCGAAAGCCGGGTCGGAATTTTTTTTCACCGTTTTCGGCCGATTTCGGTAGGATATTAGGTGGGTGGGTGGGTGGTTGATCCGTCGGGGGATCGTGGGTGGGTGGGTTTTCAAAAAAAGTGGGTGGAAGAGAATAGATCATATGTGATGACTTTGTTGAAACCTTGAGTTTTTTTTATTTATTTTATTTTATCAATTATATTTTTTTAGCTATTTATTTATTTTTTCAGTTTTTATTTTATTTTTTCGGCATTTTTAACCCACATTAAGGTGCATGTTTTATTTGGGTTTTCTGGCATTCCAGCCCTGTTCAGTTGGAAAATGGGGGAGCAGGGGGGGGGCGGATGGGTGACGGGTCAGTGGCCAGGCCCATATGTCCACGGTAGGAGACGATGCGCCACCGAGAGGAGCAGGACGCCGAGGCGGTGAGCGTGTTGGTGGCCCGGGGTCACGCCGCGGTGGAGCGCATCGCCAAAAGGTGGTCCCTTTTCCTCGATGCGCGCAGACGGTGTTGCGCGACTGCCCCCCCCCCCAAATAATTTCATCGCCAGCCCCCGTCCCAGGGGGTCCCTGGCGATGCCTTGTAAACAGGGCGGGTCGAAATACAAACCCACGCCGTGCCAGAACGCACCTCGCACAGTTGCCCACCACCAAACTGGGTGGTTGAGAGGCCCTCCTTCCTGCCGAGCCTCGACCGACCTGCGACCCGGGACCACCCCCCAGCATGCCACCCGTGTCGTCTGGCAAACCGCAGCCAGTGAGCCAGTGGGGACCAGGTTGCTTCACGAGGAAGGTCGCTCTGCGGCTGTCCTTGTTTGCTGCGGGGGGTCTCGTTCACCGGGGCATCTCCCATCGAGCCAGAAGCCTCAGCCACCACCCCCCTGAATGATTTGTCCCTCCGCTCACCAATCTACCAATCTGGAGTTGTACAACATTTATATTTGTATTTACATTTGTATAGGTCGACCTTCAAGATATCCCGACCCAGTGGGGACGCTGGGGGACGAGGGATGGCGCAGGCGCCCGAAAATGACGCCTGCGATGCCCCCCCCCCCCCCGCTGCAACGCCCAGCGATAACTGGTTCCGCATAATGGGGCACCCCCCCCCCCGTTTGATGCACTGAACGGCCCCTCCTCCCGGCAGACTCGCGGAGTACCGGACCAGCCCGTACTACCTGCCGGACATCCACCGCCGACGGATGAAGTCGGCCGCCGCGCTTTCCTCGCTGACGCCGACGCCGCTGCCCGGCTCCAAAGCAGACAGTGACCCAACCCCTGCACCACCCAACGAAGGAGCACCTCAGGATTTGCCTCCCCGCCGCATCTGGTGACTCACACGGTGCCAACATTGGCGCCGTGATTTCTTCCTTTCAAATTTGATGTCTTGCCAAAGGAACATGCAATTACCGATCTCATCAAACCCTCCTCCCCTCCCAGTGGGTGTCCCAGGTTGCATTTGGCGGCGGGAAAGCCCAGAAAGCAGTGCTGTCTGTTTTTTTGTGCTGTTGGACTTTTTTTTTCAAATTTTTTTCGGTGCTTTGGCGCCGAAAAGTGTATCCCACCCACCTCCGGGGGCACCGGGCTCGGCCAGACCCAGGCACCGGGGGGGATGCTCGGCCTGGCCCTCCCACCACGGGCTCCGCACTTTGCCTGCGCGAGGCCATGCCTCACTCGCGGCAGTTTGCTGTGCACATTGTTTGGTGCGCTGGGCCCGGAGTCCCTGCTAAGTGCCGAACCCCCTCAAGGAGAAACGACAAGGGAGGAAGGGACACCGAGGGCGAAGGCAAAGACCTTGCGCTTGCGAGGCCTGGCCTTGCTCGCCGGCGGCGCTGCTCGGATTTTTTTTGCTGCGCCGGGTCTAAGTGCCCCGAGTACTCCGGGAAGAATGACCAGGGAGGAAATGACCATGAGGGGGAGCACAAGAGGGGGTGAGATCCTGCTTTGTGTGCCGGCTGTTTTGCTGTGTGTGCTCTTTTTGGCGGGGTGCTTCTACTGCAACTTTGGTGCCGGAGTTGGCGATGAATGGCTTCCGACACCGACTTGGCGAAGGCGAACCGCAGGGGCCCCCGGCCTCTGTGTAGGGGCGTTTTTGCCCCCCCCCCTGAGGATGATGCTGGGTGGGTTGGGTGGCTCACCCCCCTCTTGTGCTCCGCCCTCATGGTCATTTCCTCCCTGGTCATTTTTCCCGGGAGTACTCGACCATTCGGGCTTCGCACACTCTGGGAGTGAGACTTTGTGCGCGACCCCTTTTTCAAATTTTTTCGTTGCTGAAATCCACCGCCCCCAATCGTAAGTAATGGGCTGAAAAGCGGTGGCATTTTTTCCACTGCCCAAGTTCGCACACCTCCTCGCTGGACAATCCCAGCTTTTTGAACATCAAAACTCCTGCCCCCCTTTGTGCTGTGGGCTTTCCAGTGCGAAATGGGAATGCCAAAAGTGTCCAACACTCCTTTGTCAAAGAGTTGATTCTGTTGGAGGACAAGGGTTTTTTGGCATCAAAATCCACAACAGAGGGGCACCCTGGGGGATGAAAGATGTTCTTTCCACATATTCTCTCATCAAGTGATATGGACTCAAAACAATGGAAGGGAATCAATCTTCAACAACTTGCTCCCACTTTGGTGAAGGCCAACCCTTTCTCCTGACCAAAATGAAAATTTTTTCCCCCACCACTGAAATGGTCTCTGAGTTCTGGCCAGTCCATCCCCCTGTGAAGAGCCAAAACTCTGAAAAGACAGAATGATTCTCCATCTCAACTCCCATGATGAACATGTCAGAGATCCTTGCGTTGCTCTGCAATTTTTTTGCAAAATGGGTAGGGGTCCCAAAAACAGCATACCTCTGCACTGAACGATTCATTCCTTTTTTACTTTTGTCCAGTAATGAAATCTGATGGACTCCAACCCAGGTAAATACTGCAGTGAGGCAATACGCACATCGAGCATCAGCTTGTTGACAGTTTGTGTAGGTCCAAAGGGCAGTGGCCAGCTCCATCCTGGAGACTTGCAAGGGCTCCAATCCTTTCTGTTGTAGAATTACAAACAGCTTTCTGAATGCACTGTCATAACGCTTCAGGGTCCCAAACTCCTCAGGACATTTTCAATGTCTTGATGTGATATTTTTTGCTGTTCCAAAAGGAACCTGATACCACTGTGCAAGCCAGGGGCCACTTTGGCTTTGGCATTGGTTGCCCCCAACAATTGCTGAACATGCCTTCCCTGGGTGTACGTCCAAAGTGTACGTCCAAAGCTTTCCCTTTTCCCTTTTTGGAACTTTCTGTAAAGCCTTTCGCTTTCGCCTTGGTGCGCAGCCTACTTATGGTAGGGAAAAGTCTTTGGAGTAACGAAAAGTGGTTTTCCCCTTTTCTTCCCAATTCCCCAAGAAGCAAAGCACAAAGCAAAGATTCAGAAGTTTTCTTCTGAGATCAAAGTTGATTGTTCTGAGGGTTTTTTCCCTCTGACAAACCAATGGTGAAACTTGGAGATTGTGAGAGTAAAGAATACCACCTGTGGGGGAAGGAGAGAAAAGTGCTGACGTGTCCAGGGGCAGATCCCAGAAGGGTCTGCCACGATCTTACCAGCTGTGGGTTTCCACAGTGGTGCGACCGTCACAGAACCCACTCTGCAGATATCCTACAGAGCTGGGACGTGCCTGGTACACATCCCCCTCCAGGGCTACGCCCGATTTCCTTCATGGACCAGGGTTTCCCAGTCCAGTCAGGATATCTGACGCTGCCCAGGTGGGGTTCACTTCTCCATTCGGTGTCTCTCCTTTCCGCACAGTGGCATCCACCCAAAGCCCAAAAACGCGCAAAAAGGTTAGCCGCGTTTCGCGGTTACCTATTAGCCGTTTCGGCTTAGGTGGGGTGTGAAAAAGCCCACTGTGGGAAACGGGGCTTGGCAGGTTTCCTGACAAAGTGTCCCATCCACCCAGTTTGGGTGTGCCAAAGGCACGCGGGGTTGGTCAAGCGATTCGCTGAAAACCCAAGGGAGAGGTGTGGAAGGGGGGGGCAGGCTCTTATCCTGGTCATACCCGGATAAGGCTCCTAGGCGGTCATATCCGCACTAGGAAACAAAAGCCTACTTACAAAACCGACTGCCGGCGACAGCTTTGCGGGGGTGGGGGGAAAGTAGGGAGGAGAGGGGGGCTGGCTTAGGCCAGAACAGAATTTTTGCTGTCTGGCAGCCTTAAGGGCCTTAGGGCCGAAAAGTGACAAGTTGGCCTATTATTACGGCGTGCGCGCTGTGTGCTGTGCGTCACTTAGCGGCTTGCCAGGTTTCCCGGCTGCCAAGGTCTTCACAGCAGTAGCTCCTTCACGACGCAATAAGAGGCGATTACCTCCCGCAGACGGTTTCCGTCCGCATGGTCACTGGTATAATGGGTTGGGGGGGGGGGGGCTCTTGGATGCTTCCATCCAGAGCGCTGAGGGACACAGACCCAGGTTCATCCCAGGGCTGTTTAGCGATTTCCGCTTCCAGTGTATATATATATATAGTGTATGAGCTCCATGAAGGCGCTTACCTTACATGGGCTTGGTAATGCCGTTTCGGCATTACATCCGCTCCAGCCGCCAATAGTCATGGCGGGAGTCCAAGGGATCTTCCACAAGGACCATCTGGAATTGTGGTGGCTGTGGCCTGTCGACAAGCCAGGTTTCTGGCGAGTCGTAGTCGAAATCAGGTGCGATCCAGTCCCGAACCCATCCTTCGGGTACTGTCTGCTTGGTGGCACTCGCTCTTTCCGCGAGAAACCACTGCAGCTTCTCCCAGAATTTCCTGGGCAAAGTCGCTGGCCAGATGAAGTAGTTTCTCCGAGGGTGATTGGCTGACACCTGCGGGGCATTCCCCGGGTGGAAGTCGATGGGAACGTGATAGGCGCATTCCGCCCGGACTGTATGGGGTCGCAATACGGCCCCTAGCCAGTCCTTCCAGGTCATCCCGTGTTTTTCGGGTGCCATTGTGGTAGGCACCAGCGACCGTTTCGGTCCTGGTTGTGAACAGGCGGAAAAGTATCTTTTCCCTGTCCGCTGTCTCCCAGAGGTAAGGTAATCTTACCCCTGCCCTCAGCAGCGAGGCGTATCGCCCCACTGTCGATCTGCCACCCACGGGCCATTCCCGTGTGGCGGTAGTCGTCAGCTTGAGGTTGGCATACTTGAAGAAGTCCTTGAACTTTTTGTTCAAGGTGGAGTATTCCTCCAGTGGCTTCTCGGCACTCGGCACGATTGTGCGAACTGCGCCTTCCGCAGTGTGCCAGAAGGTACCTCGCAGGCAGTTGACGCAGAGTACTGGTACATTCGTACCATCTCGGTCCGTGTAGCTAAAATTGTGCTTGTGGGTCCAACTGTCCACGCACTTGGCGCATACCAAGGCGGCACAGTTGGGATGTACATATCCTTGTGGAACGATTTCCGCTCCACAGGGTTGCACACATGGACGAGGGGTAATCCCAAGTCAGGGCACTGTTGTACATCCTGTGGCAAACAGTGCAAAGCCACACAAATCGGTTTTCCGATGTTGATCCCGAGTCATCGCATTCCAGTCGATGACAACTTCGCCTTCCGAAGGTGTCGTAGTCGTAGAGGCGCGGGATTTTCCCTGCCCCTTCGTAGGTGGTTTCGGCTGTGAGGTTTTCCCATAGCCGGATGATGTGACCTGTGTGAATCCTCCTCCCGAGGCTGATCCTCGAGAAGAAGATGCACCCTGGCCTCCAGCACCACCACCGCCTTTCGGTGGGGGCTGATCACCTGTCTTAGGTGAGGGTTTGCAAGGCGCGGCACCGGGCTTTGATTTGGCCGGGGCCTTCGGACTTCCGCTTTCCGGAGCATCCGAGGGTCGCCGTTCGGCGTCACGCTTGCTTGACCAGGTGCGTGGTGACGGCTGGGCCGGGGGTCTTTTCCCCGACACCGAGCGTCGTTGACCTTCAGCAGGGGTTTCCCGAGCTGAGGGTCGCCCTACGCGTTCCTTTCGCTGCGCTCGTGGGTTTCCCAGGAGCAGCCGTGGAGGATGGTGTGGGTGTGGGCGTCGCCGCTGCACTTCGCGTTGGCGGAGTCTGTGGTGGGGCATGGATGTCCGTGCAGCCTGTTTTTCAGGTGCCGGTGTCCGTGTGTCCCGCACGCTTGGTGCAGTGACCGCTGTTGTGGAGGTACGGGCTCATCCGTGCCTCTGATGTCGCTACCGGTGCTGATGCAGGTTCATCCTGCACTGGCACGGGTAGCGTTGTCACCACTGACATTGCCGTTGGTTCGCCTCCGTCCGTGTCGTTTCCGACACCGGCGGTGGCGCGGCCATTGGGGGAGGTTCATCCTCCTCCATGGCTGCAGCTTCAGTTGTTTCGTCCGCTGGCTGGGCCGTTTCCGCCACAGCAGTGGAAGAACTAGCCGCAGTGCCACGTGGGGTGACAACTGCGATCAGTGATCGCAAACCGCCGAGTACACGTCCGCCCAGTGAGGGGCGCCGTTCAGGTCCTTCCCCTGAAGTGGGCTCCTCCACTGGCTCCTCTGTCGTCGGGATTTCCCCGGGGACAGGAAGCTTGAGGCGTAATACCTCAGGCGTAGGGGTTACCGTCTCCGGCGGGTTTTTCCCGCGGAGGGGTCGGTCCGCCAGGCGTACCCAGCGAGGATGGTGACAGTGGGACAGGCGTCAGTTCACCTCTCGGTGATCCTGGGCGCTGGGCGGTTTCCGCCACAGTGTCCAGCATCACGACCGACGGGCTACGGGTTTCCCGTGCCGGGGGTTCCGCAGGCTGAGGTTCATCCTCGGCCATTGGGACCGCTTCTCCTGTCTCCTCCGCTTCCGAGGGGACTCCTCTGTGTGTAGTTGGGCTGCAGAACGCGGGTCTTCCCTGCTTCTGTAGCACCCTTGGCATTTGACAGGCGGAAAAAGCTAATACTTTCACTCCTGTCAGAGTTGGGGTATGGAGGTGGCCACGACGCTCGCACCCAGCTTCCGGGTGGAGGTTGAGGCTCATCCTCGTTGATCAGGCAGAGGTCTTCCCACTGCGATCGACGGTCTCACCCATACCATACTCTCCCGTTTCTTCCAGGAAAGCTGGCAGTGGTACTGCGTAGCGAGGTTGGGTTAGCTCGCGGGGAGCGAAGAACACTTCGAACTCCTGCCAGTCCAGGATTTCCCCGAACTGGCTCTGCAGGTGTTCCCGGAGGCCGATTTCTGCCCCCGTCCAGTCCGGCCGCAGGTTTATCCTGCGTCGGTCTGGATCATACGGTCTGGCATCTACCTCGGTGTATCCCCGAGGTATCCACTTCCTGTGGATATCCACATCGGTGGTCATCTGCTCCAGGAAATATATATATACTTCCAGGACGTAGGTAATCCACGCCCTGTGCCAGTATTGTTGGAGCAGAAATATTTTCTGCCGGTGCTGTTTCAGCACCTTCCGGTCTTGCGTTCCGATCTGGGGTTTCCGGCACTGATGCAGGAGGAATCTCCTGGTCGGTGGGCTGCCGGCATTCTCGGCAGTCGGAGGCGGTTTTCCGCGCTCCCCGAAACCCCAGAAGTCAACAATGTGGACTTCCTTGCAAAACCGGCATTCCAGTTTGTATCGTTGAGGGTAGGCGAGGTCCACGTCCAGTACCTTGAACAGCATGCCATACATGCTGTCCAAGAATACTTGGAGGTTGTTTGTGAACATTACCGCAGCCTGCGCCTGGAGTTTCTCCGGCAGGGGGTAATATTTCCACTGGATTCCCAGTGCGCTGACGGAATACATGTGGTTGAAGATTTCCTTCAACTGTGCTACGAATGTTTCATCGTCTTCACATGTGTTCAAACAATCGATGTATGTCAGACCGTTTCGGTCGGTGAAAATGCCAAAGTTCTGGCAGGGATATCCCAACCAGAACCAGAGTTCCACAGAAACCAGACATCTGGTCCAGGACCATTTCATCCGAATGAGGGTATCCCTCAAACGGATGAAGTTCGGTACTGTAGATGAATCGTTTGCAGTGATCGTGCATACGATCCTGCACCACTGCGAGCACCGCTTCCGGTGGTCGGTGGATCACGTTGCCAGCACGCGTGTACTTTTCGAGATCCTGGTCGATTTTCGGCCAGATTTCATCCAAGTAATCGAACAGCTGGTCAGCGTCGTAATCCTTCGTTTTCGAAGGTTCGGCGGCTTTTCCGCCTTTTCCTGCTGGGGGTCCGGCAGATTTTCCGCCTTTGCCTGGAGGTGGTCCAGCGGGTTTTCCGCCTTTCCCAGATGGGGCTTTCCCACCTTTCTCCTGGCCTTTACCTTTCCCTTACCCTTGCCTTTTCCTTTACCCTTGCCCTTCGTGTTGGACAGCCATTCTATCGTCGCCCGATATGGGTCCCAATATTCCCAGTATTCTGGGTCTTCTTCTGTATACACAGGATAAGTCACGGATTCCGTGCTTGGTGTTCGAGCAAATTCCTGCTCAGCATCACCACGATTCGAGTAAACCGGTGCGACTGGGGATGGTCGGGTTTCCCGACGTGCCCGTTCTGCCGTCACGTCGGGCGCTGGCGGAGCTTCCTCCTCAGCGTCGACGCGCATCGCCGCGGGCGGATTTTCCGACCTCGGCGAGCGGCGTTGTGGCTGCGGCGTCAGATTTTCCGGGCCGCGGTCACGTTTGCCGGCGGCAGAGCTTGTGGGTCGTGCTGGTGGCGCTTCCGCCACAGCCACGTCCCGCTGTGCGCTGGTTGACTTGACCGTGATGGAGCTGGGACTCCTGTGAGAGCCGACACAGCAGCATCATACTGCTGGCGCTCTTCCCGTGTCATTTCCGCCCGGGCAGGGTATCCCTGGCCAGCGGAAACAGGGGGGCGACGTGCGATTTGTCGTTGGATCGTCACAGCATATTCATACTGTTGACGGTCCTCCTCAGTCTCGAACGGCCGACCAGTCCACGGGTTAACGGGTTCATCCCGTGCCGGGGGAACTGGTGCCGCACGAGGCGCTGTCGCGGCTTCCCGCGGACGAGCGCTTCGGGCAGAGTCAGACGTCGGGGGAGGATTTCCCTCCGCAGGACGTCGTGGGATAGGGTCAGGTATGGTTGGGTGGGGTTGAGGTGGATATACGTACTGATCCCGTGGCATTGGCGCCTCCTGGGGTAATCCCCAGAGACGGTGTACTGAGACACAGGCTCCTGCGCAGGATAATCCCGCCGGGGCAGCGCTCAGGGGATCGAAAAATACTTTCTTTTACACGTGGGTGTTCACTCCGGACAGGTGCTTCCACCGTCTCTTCCTCGGGTAATCCGGGGGAGTGAGCACGAAAATGTGCAGTGTAAGTGCCAACGGTGGTACCTGCCTGGCGACCTGTGGCGGGACTTCCACGCCCAGGTCACGCATGGTAATGTCTGCCGCGAATCCCGACGCGTCCGGGTCGGTGTAATACACCAGACCGGTCATCGTCGCCTGGGCGCACATACACCACAGGGCTGGAGGGGTATTCGCGATGGTCAAAACTTTACGGCAGTGGTCATCCCACAATGCCTGTGTGAGTTGGTCTGGTGCCGGGTTTGCGCTCATACGCATAACCCGGTTCATCGTCTCCGCCGTGCGGTGGATCATCACACCCGCATACGGTGGGAGGCGACGAGAGCCTGATGGCTGAGATGGCCGCGCTTCCGCGGGCATCTGGGTCATCCTGCTACTGCTGCTGGCTTCAGGGTTTCCCTGAGCCGCAGTCCGTGCAGGTGGCTGCGTACCGTATCGGTACGCATACTGGTCAGGTTGAGGGTGAGTGGTGGGGTGGTAAGGCGGTCCTCCGCCTGAATCCCTTCCACCGGGCAGCATGATACCCCCGGGGTCGGTACGGTATTGTTGGGTGGTTTGTTGTCAAGTGAGGGTAACCCTGGTTTTATTGGTGGCAAAAAGTTCTGCGGAAAGAAAGAATGATAAGAATCAATGATAAAAAGAAGAGAAAACAACATGGGTTTCCCATGCGTTCTCAAAAACTTGTCATGGAAACATCAATGTTATGTTTCTTATTCCACAGCTTCCAATCTTGCTGGACATACCCAACAAAACTGGTTGCTGGCTCCCAAGTGTCCTCCTCGGGCCCATACCCTTTCCAGCGGACCTTCCAAAGGTGCATACCTTTGTCGATTTTGTGATCGATAATTTTATCGACTACAAAGTCGTCCGTCTCAGGTAATCTGGAACGGGGTTTGAAGTGCAAACACGGGATGGGTTTCCCATCCGGTGGCGACAGGTATGGTTTGAAGTCGTCCATATGAACGTCCTCAACACCATTCGGTAATGCAACCTTGTAACGCCCGCTGGTACCTAGTCTTTCTAGGATTTCACAGGGGCCGAGCCAGAGGGGGTCCAGCTTGGAAGACTGCATGCGAGTACGGCTATTCCGTACCCACACGCGGTCACCGGGACTGTAAACAGGTGACTTGAAATTCTGCAAAAACGATTTC
>CAAHFI011665288.1:0-12199 GCA_900893395.1 Euglena gracilis
GTGCACGAGGTGAAACCCGTGCAGGTGTGCTCCACCACCCTGTCCAGGCATCGAGAGGAGGAAGGATGGCAGGTGGTGGAGAAAAAGAAAAGAAACCGCAAGCCAAGACAATCACCTCCGATGACACAACCCGACAAGGATCAAGGCGCAAAGGGAAGGAAAGAAGAAGAAGGGAGAGATCTAATGCCAAGGAAATGGCAAAGATCAACGACAAAGAACAACAACCACTCCAAGGGAAAAGGAAGTAAGCAGGAAACAACAACCTCATCGCGACAACCACCTCAAGGGTCAACATCTACCACACAACACCCTCTCCGCGGCATCAACCGGCATTCACAACAAGTAAAGCAACACCTACCCCAAAGAAAGCAACATCCACTCCGCGACACCGACCGGCATCCACCACAAGAAGAAGCACCCAAGAAGGCTGACAGCCATGCGACAGCCCGACAACAAGCGACCAGATCTGGCGCGCATGCTGTGCTTTGAGTTGTCTTCTTACTTGACACCGTGGTGTCTTTGTCGTCTTGAATCTTCGCGATCAACGTGTTATGGACCGAACTTAAGGCGATTCCGCCACAGGGTCTTGAAACGGTGTTGAAAGCGATGGTGAAGTGCATATTCACGCTCCAGACTTCGCTCATTATTGGACTACGCCCATTTCAGCCGTAGCTGATGTACGAGGCAGGAAACCCTCAACGTTTGCGGGTTTCTTTGAAGTACTCACCCATATCTGGGTCTTGTACCAAGGTCATTTCGGTTGGACGTAAGTCTAGGGTATCCTTGTCAGGATCGTCCATGTTGATCCGTGGGATAACCCAACTTTTGACTTCTTGGATCTCCTTGGGAAGTTCGGTTTTGAGCGTTTCAGCTCGCTTGTGGTGGTAAATCTGCAAATGTTCCCAGAAAACTCTCGGAAAAGTTGCAGGCCATATGTAATAGTTCCATCTTGGATGGTTTGCTGGTACCTGTGGTGGCATCCCAGGCAGACCGTTGAAATCAACGTTGTGTGCGCGGGATGTGCAGGCACAGCGTGGTTATGTGTGGTTTCAGAATGGTACCAACCCATTCTGAATAATGTTCGTAACCATGTCGTTCAGGTGGTAGTCAGGTAGTAACCATCGTTGTGTGGTTTCAGAAACCGTTGATGGCTTTGTAAACAGTGGGTAAATGACTCGTTTCCAGTCATCATCATTGAAGAGTAGGGGCAATTGCCCTTGGACAGTCAAAGGCGATTCCGCACGGTCAAAACCGTCAGCTTTCTTGACGCTTTTGTGTTGGTACATTTGTCATTTTGTTTTGTAAAAATTCAGGAAATCTTCCAGAACGTCCTCGTTTCCGGGTACGATCCTTGAGATTTCCACCATCTGCGGGCAACCATATGTCTGCCCGTAGGCAGTTGACACTGAAAACTGGTACGTCACGGTCTCTGTCTTCTTCGGACCACCGGAAGTTGTTCAGTTGTCTCCAGGCAAGGAGACATCACCGCAAATCAGAGCGGCTGTGTTTGGAACGAACTCATTGTGGTGAAAGTTTTTCCGTTTGTTGTCTGCATAACAGACATGCACAGCTGGCATGCTGTTACGAAAGTTGTGACAAACAGTACAGAGCCAAGTTGTTTGCCATTCGGCCTATTGTCAAACGGAATGTTTCCCCAAGGTATTGGGCAAACACTCTTGGTGATATGGCATTGTAGAATCGCCAAAATATGGCGAACATAGTAGTTATGCCTCTGGTCGTTGAAGAAGAGTGGTTCAATCCACTTGTTCACAAAATTCCGCGTTCGCGGGCTGATTGTATCATGGCAATGCGTTCTTCGACGCTCGGCGGTTGGAGATAAGTCCTCTTGCCAAAGGGCGGCATTATCATCAACCGGCATGTTTTCCTCTTGCAAGGTCTCAGACGTTGTATCTTGTCGAGTTCTACCTCGAAGGGTAGAAGTGACCCGGCTTTTCCCGGCCACTTCGGTATATGTTGGTGCTGGTGTAGCAGCAGCTGGGGTCTTCGCCCGCTTTCCTGATTTGCTACCACTCCCAGGTGGAGGTGGTTTTGGCTCGTTGTGTCGTTCAGTAGGTTTGCACGGTTCTGCAGGCTGTGGTTAGCCTTAGGCTTACTGCCTTTCTCTTTCCGCTGTGTCGGAAGGGGGCGTTCTGCAGGCGACTTTGGGCAGGTTTGGCAGTTGGTGCGTAGTAGGTGGTACGTCAAGAGCCGTCGGTACCACCTGTTCAGGTGTGTGTACCACTACGGGTGTTGTGTCATGTGGTGGCGTTTGTTCGACCGTAGTCGATTCGGTTGTTGTCACGCTTCGGGTGTTTGGACAGCAGGAGTAGAACTGGCCGCGTCTGCTGCCAGTGCTGTTGAAGCCGTTTCTTCTTGCGTGGGTTCTTCGCAAGTCCCGTGTCACGGGGACTTCGCGTTGAAGAGGAAGACCTCGATCGCCCCATTGCAACCATCGAGGCTACGCCACTTCGGACGCTTCCGAGGACGTGTTCTGCAGCGCGTCTGACTTGTGGTGGTATGAGTACAAATTCGTCGGGGTCTTGGTATATGTCGATACCTTCCCGTTGTTGTCTGGTGATCAAATCGCGAAATGCGATTATCTCAGAATCAGTTGCTTCCCGTCCAGCTTCCGCATGTGCGGGAGTGGTGAGACCACGTCTGACGAAGGCGCTGCGGCCGTTGTGGAGTCTGCAGGCACTTCAGCCATTGTAAATTCTGTAGGCGCGTCAGGTTCCGCGTCTGGCAATGGTGTCTGTGGTCGTGTTTGAGGCGTTGTAGCTGACACTTCGGCCCTTAGAGCATGTTGTACACTGGCATCTCCTTCAGACTCCACAGATGCGGAGGAGACGGAGCGTGTGCCGTGTTCATTGTCTGTCCCTTCTTCCATTTCTTCATCGCTGGATGACCCAGAAGAGGAACGGACGAAGAGTCTGAAGAGTGTACGGGAGTGTGTTCCACAGACATTGTAGGTGTAGGTGGAGGTTGTGGCAAACGTTCTTCCGAACGTTTGGTTGCAGGTTCGCTGCTGCTTTGGCTGTTGTCGTTGTAGATGATGCAGCCGTTGGAGGTTGTTCAACTGCAGACTGCGCTTCTTCGGATTCCGCCGGCTGGGGTTCAGGAAGTATCTTCGTGGTCGCAGACGGAAGTTTTGCCATCCGACAAATTTGTTTCCTCCTGAGGATCCGCGAGGAAGCCAGTGCAGTATCGGGAGGCCAACCCATCCGTATTTGTACGTTTGCCCTTGAAAAATGGGGCAAAGTCCTCTCTTCGGAGGGTTTCGCCAAACAGGCGTTTGATGTACTTCCTTTTTCCGTCTTCGTCCCATTCAGGTCGAAGAGGGAGGTATTCTTGTGGGAGTGGTTGTTTTGGGTTGAGTAAATTGTAGATTTCCAGAGCATAGCACACCCATGCTCTCCGTTGGAACGTCTGCATGTGCAAAGCATTTGTCGGTGGTTTCGTCTGGCGTATCCGATTTCCCTAACTTCGAGGCGATTGTTGGCAGATGTGTCCGAGTAGTCTTCGTTGTTGCTGGGCCTCCGCCCATTCGCGTTGGTGGGGCTGCGTCCTTTGTGCGTTTGGGTGGTCGGTTATCCGACCGCGCACTCCAAAGCCCCAGAAGTCTACGGGGAACTTGTGGTGGCAGTGGGTGCACCAAACGAAAAATTTTGTTGGTATGTCAGGTCGATGGCACC
This sequence comes from Euglena gracilis, assembly GCA_900893395.1. Classification (NCBI taxonomy): domain Eukaryota; phylum Euglenozoa; class Euglenophyceae; order Euglenales; family Euglenaceae; genus Euglena; species Euglena gracilis. Next base: position 3,693 of record CAAHFI011665288.1, read on the forward strand.
ACTTGGAAGTGTGGGATAGTGTTCGTTGAGGAAAATTTGGTAATTGTAACAGAACATTTCGTGTGTCACCAGTTGTACATCCTTTGGAAGTGGGAATACTTCCCATTGTATGCCTTGTGGTCCGATTTCTCGGATATCGTCGAACATTGTCTTTAGTGCGTCAAGGGATGATTCCCTTCCGTATTGCAGTTTTGGGTGTGGCAAGTAGTGTGCTTTGCTGGCGGGCATTGCAAATGAACCGAAATTTAAGCAATAAATCCGAGCCAGAAAAGGAATTTCCAGAAACCCGGCAAATTGTCGATTCCATCCTGGCTTTCGTGACAGGAAATTGTACCATCGAAGAAAAAGCCACGCGCTTTTTCCTTGTAGAGTTTGACCATGTGGTGATGTACTTCAGGAGCAACAACCCAAGGGTGTTGTTCCTCATAGTACCGTTCATAACTGTATCACATCCGTCCGAGATCCAGAACAGATGGTCAATCATGAATTGTACGTCCAGGTCGTAACCCGGTTGTGAGCCTTCGCTCTTTCCTTTGCCTTTCTGGCCTTTCTGTCCTTTTGCGGCTTCGCGCTCTTGTTCATTCCAACGGTATGCACCGTCTTTTTTGGAATGCTCGTGTTTTTCTCCACATTGTAACGGTTACACCAGCAGTGTAACGTCCAGCGATGTCATCAGACGGCTTGTCCGGACGGAGTTGGTGATACATTTCGTATAAAGATCGTTGTACGTTGGGCGGGATCGGCAGGTCATCGTTTCCTGACGATCCCGTTGCGACTTTGCGCTTTGTGGGGAGTCGTCCTAACGACGACGTTGTGTGTCCGGCGTTGGACGTGTTTGTGGTGGTGTTGCAAACTCCGGTCCACGCGAATGTTTGCGCGCGTCAACGTTGTATGTTTTGCAGGGGCCGTCAAATGTTGTAGAGCCTTCTTGTAGGTGGCGCGTTGTGCTGGCGACTCAAACCTGGGTTGACCCTAGAAAGGTTGTCCCGTTCAACAGGTGGTTGTCTCTGTCCAGCCGAAGCCCTTTGAGGTATAGGTGGTGGCGTCGTAACAGGAGGTGTACGTACAGGATTGTAGATTGTGCGTGTGATTTTGCACGTGCCGACTGCGCGGCTTGAGCAGGGGTTCCTGTTCTTTGTATAGGTATAGGTTGGTTTGAAACCTGCTGCTGACGCGGCAGGCTGAGTAGATGTTGATTGTGCAGTCGAAACTGGTACTGGTTTTGTTCGTGGTGGCGGAGTAGGTTGAGCTACTGGCGGCACAGGATTCGACGCCGAAACGAGTTGTTCCATTGGACCAGGTGGATGTGGTGGTGCATTCTCACGCAAAAAATTCGGGTAGTGCCCAGGTGGGTATACCCAAAATTTTGGAGTTTGAACCAATTTCATCCATTATCACACCATTTACAATGATGGCTCCCAAAATGGATCCAATTTCGTAAATTTTGACGAGGGGAAGGTATTGTTCGCCTTTGGTTGTGTAAGCGAAATCGCCCCGATTGTGGAACTTGTTCATAGTGAATGTTGTCCTCTACGGGACGCAGGGGCTTTTCTCGGACAACCCGTATCGCTGTCGGTTCCGGCAGCGGTACGGCGGGGGTTGTCGGTGGTTGTGGTTGAGATTGTACAGATTGTGGTAGTTGGGATTGTACGGGTTGTGGTGGTTGAGGTGCAGGTTGAGGTGGTTCGTCTGTTTCCATGGTATACTCCGGCTCCGGGTTCTGCCGTTGTATACTGGTCATAAGGCTCTTCGGCCATCTCGTCGATATAGTTGTCATTGTATGGCTCTTCGGCTTTCCAGTTTTGTTGGATATAACCAACAAAACTACTTGCAGGTTCTCAAGTGTCCTCTTCGGGACCATACCCTTTCCACCTCACCTTCCAGTAGTGTATACACCTGTCTACTTTGTGGTCGAGGATTTTGTCAACGACAAAATCTTCTGTCTCGGGCAGTTTTGACCGTGGTTTGAAGTAGAGGCAGGGTATTGCCTTACCGTTTGGTGGAGTCAGGTATGGTTTGAAGTCATCCATGTGCACATCCTCGACACCGTTGGGTAAAGCGACTTTATAGCGCCCACTTGTACCCAACCGATTGAGGATCTCACATGGTCCGATCCAGAGGGGGTCCAACTTCGTGGATTGTAACGCGGGTTCTACTGGTCCGAACCCACACGTGGTCACCTGGGTTATATATTGGTAAACCATCCTCTAAGTCTAAAATCGACCAGAGGCGGTTTTCCGCTTGTTTTTGTAATCAAGTCTTCGATTTGTGGTAACGGAAATGGATCATCCTTTGTTTGTGAGTTCAAGTATCGGTAATCCAGCACAGTCGCCTTCTTCTTCTCCAGAAGCATCGGGAGGCTTGGGTACCACAAAAGCTTGTGAGGTCCACTCGCTGTTGGAGGGTATGATCCATTTTCGTTCAATCAGTTTTTTTATCATTGGATTAAGAGCTTGTTCTCTTTCGCCTGAACAGCGAAAGAATTTTTCGGTGCATGGGCTGTGTACCTTCTTTGAGTTCGATTTTTCAGACACCAAAAGGTCCGCGAATGACAGGATCTATGTCATGAGCATAGATAGGATGTTATAAAACATCACTGAGTTCGCGATTGATCTTTGTACATAGTTCTTGTGATTTTGGATGTTGACCACCGCTTTCTATCACTGCGGATAGTTGGTATGTTTGGTCGTTCTGACCTTTTCCCGTAGGAATTTGTCAGTGTGGTCAACAGTTCCGAATGCGTCAAAGAAACAAACACGAAAAATGATTTCTTTCAATGGTGGTAACATGACACCGCAAAAAATCTTCAAACAAGGGAGTGTCATTCAGTAAATCCCACCACTGAAAAGTGACATACGTCAATTGTTGGAACCATTCCGCTTCCGGATTTATAGGAATGAGTAGCACACCGCGTGCTTGATCCCGAAGGATCTTGTCACTAACAAGAGTGATAAATTTCAGAGGTGGGCGTATCCACAGGACCACATCACCCCAAAACTTATCAAACGCATTAGTATGGCTTGACCAGTAATTCGGAAACGAGAATGTGCTTTGGACGAGAACGCATCAATCTCCAACTGTAGGTCCATCGACTTCGCGATTTGCGCGATTTTGGAGAACCACGTTTCCAAAATGCCGTATGTCCAAAATTTAACGCATTCCAAATGCGGTTCACGAAAACTGTCGCGGTTTCAGTCCTGTGGAGGGCTGAGACACAGTTTACTGAAGCACATTGGTAATGCGGTGTTTCCGAAGACATCTCATCAATCATTGTACCAAGTGTATCAGGCGTATTGTAAGGAGTACAATTATTGCTGGCCTATTGCCACTTGCATGCAGGGACATTGGAGTGGTTGGCAGTCTGCCATTCGGGGTCAGGTAGGTTGGCTTTCTGCCATTGGTGGTCCTCATGTACGATTCTCGCGATTCCGAATAGGGACGTGATTCTGCGTTTTTCAGTTGTCGATGTACTTCAACACACAACGGGTAACAACCCGTGTGTTGTGTTCTCATTCAGCTGTCAGGGTAAACTCGGTATCGGTTCCGGAAGGAAGTGTACTCTGGTTGTTGCGTAAAGCGATTAATTTGGAAGGTTCAACAATACATCCACAATCAAAATCAGGTTGTGTGGAAATTCTCCGACAATGTGCGCATTGGAAGGAAGTGTCGGTCTGGTAGTGCATGTCAGTTATGTGCAGTGTGTGTATGGGGGTGTTGGGAGTTGTAGCTGCTGGGGGGTGTATAGGGGTGTCCGAAATAGACACACCTGGTGGGAAACGTAAACGTTGTGCAGCTGGGCGGCTACTCGACACAGAAATTTCTTCAGGCCTTTGGGATTTCTCCTTGGAACCCAGTGAAACGTGGGGGGTTAAGCTACTCGCTTTCCTTACCGCATGGGAAACGTGCGGTAAAAGTGTAGTGGGTAGGGGGCAGCTTTCTCTTTACCCCTAGGGTAGGAAACGGTGTTTTCGGTTGTAGAAAACGTTGTGGCAAGGCAGTGGGACATCTGTGAAGATTCCTAGGGGGAGAAATTCGGTAGTGTGGGTTATGTGCGTGAAGTAGTGCGCAAACCGAGGGAGGGGCAGTCCACATCCAGGCAGTTCTGACGCAAGAACGGAAAACCAAAAATTACGTCAGATCCGCGGATACTCGATTCGTTTTTCCAAGTACCCAGAACATTTTGTATGTGTGGGGGTTTTGAGTGGTGCTTGGGGATGATGGGGAGGAGTATGTCCAAAAAGCATCCCAAGTCACCACCGCAGCTGGGGCTGTTGTCAGCAGTTATAATTTTGATGGGGTACTTGGCTTTCACCAAGAAGGATTGGGAATTAATCCTGTTCGAAAGAGAAGGGGGATTCGTCACCCTGTGTCGACCAAAATTTTGTATTTGGTAGAAAAATTTTGTGTTTGGATTTCCGCTTTAGACCAAAATTTTTATGGGGGGTACGCAAAGTGCAGGATCCGGTGTAAAATTGTTGTCTCTCCAACTATTCCAGGATCCCGTTCCTACTTTGCTCAGCATTCCAGGCAGAAATTTGGAGTGGGGGGTGTGGACCCGAAATTTTTCCGGGTACCGACCAAAAAGCAGAGGGGCAGGGAAAGTAAGGTTGATCAGGTCATGCTTCCGTCTGTTCATCAGCGCAGAGGTCCGTGCCCACAGACCTCGGGCTCCCCTACTCCAAGACCGATTCAGCACTTAGGCTGTTTATCGTTTTCTTGTGTGAGTAGAGAGCGCGCAATGCGCGGACCGCAGTGCAGTCGTCCTCCAACGAGGATTCGGAGGTCTCATCCCCCTCCCTGCCTGAAGCCGGTGTTCCCTGCTCTAAAGAGGAGATTTTGAACCCGACCTTTTGTTTGTTGTTGTGCTCTGTATCATTGTGGTGACATTGGTTTGGGCGACATTTTGGAGGAGTGGTGGTTGTGTGATCCACAAAGGGAACACTTTGTCGGTTTTGTGACTTTGATGGGCTTTCACCCCTTGGAGGTCTTGGTGAACGGAATCCTGTTCGACCACGGTTGTTGTAACCGGTTTCCCGGATGACGATCGCGAAGAAGATGATCCACTTCGCGAACGTGATCGCGATGAATCGCGATTTGTATCACGTTTTTAAGGGGTCGGGGTGATCGATCACGAGGTGCGCGATCGCGTCCGCGGTCGCAGAACGGTGATCGGGACCCTGTCGATATCCCGAAGATTGTGATTGTCCAGATTTGTGCGAATATCCAGAGGAGCGCGAGCACCGCGAGGATTGTGAACCCCTTGGACTCTGATACCGCTTTCGCGTATCAGGGTGGCGGCAGTCACGCGACGTATGCCCCGATCTGTTGCACAAAAAGCAAGTTTTGTCAGAAGATTGGTCAGATGAGCGCGGGTAGCGCGTTTTGTGTCTCCCCTTGTGGAGTTTGTATGTTTGCCGTATCCCCGTGCAGATTTTGGAGAAGAAGACTTTTGTAGGGCACTTACCGTACGTCTGGGGAGACCAGCGGTAGGGTGGTGAGTGTAAGCCGATTGTATCTGTCCCAAAAGTTGTGAGAGTTTCATCTGTTTTGGAAACGTAATTCCATCGTTGTTCAAGTGTGAGGTTGCCGTCCGCGAGTTCCTCGCGGTGGATGTCCTTGATAATTGTGGGAATGAAATGGAGGAGAAACGCATCGAATTGTTTTTTCATTTGGTTCTCTCCCAGTTCATCAACCTCAGAAGCCAATTCCCGGGCAAGGCGGGGCGGTACCGGGCAAGGCAGGTTGGGGTCGCGGGAATTCCCAAATCCCAGCATGCGGGAGAATTCCACCCCAGGTCAAGCGGGGCCTGGGGCGGCGGGAAGCACAATTACACCCGAGCATTGAGCGTTTCGGGGGGGGCAGTCCGCCCTACACATGGCACAAGAAGGCTCACGGGACCGGAGGGCGAACGGAGGGGCCCCAAGCGGTGCCTCCCCGGGTCACGAGCCCGGAGGCGCCCGTCCCCTTCTCGCCCCTCCGCTGAACCCCCTCCCCGACAGCACGCGCCACACACAGCACGTGGCGCCATCGCTTGTGCGTTTCAACAAGAAAAAAAATACAATTTTTTTGGAGGCGGGAAAGCAAAAGGGGGGGGCGGGGCACCTCGGACCGGCAAAGGAGTCGAATTTAAATTGCACGGTATTTTTTTTGAGGAGGGGAGTGTGCGCGGTCCGAGGGTGCCTGCCCCAAGGAGGGGTCCCAAGGGGGCCCAAAGGGCCACGAAGTGCCGCGAGGGGCTCCAAGGCCCCCAAGGGCCTTTTGAGGCCCCACTGTCCCCCGAGGCGGCCCACAGCCCATTTTGACCAAGCCAAGGGAAGGTAAAGGAGGGGGCAGGTTCAGGGGGCCAACAGGCAACCCCCAAGGTGATGTGCAAGGCTTGCTCGACTTTGCGCAAGCATGCGCACCCCCTTGGTGGGCGCTTGGGATGGCACAATTCATTAAGAATTGTGCAGAGTATACCAATTAGCCCCCCCAGCTGTATCCTCCTCCAATTGTACATTTCCTGTTCACAGGGCTCTGTTTACTCTATTTACTGTGTTCTCACATTGTCATTCAATTGTGCATTGCAAAAGACAAATGAAGGAAACAACAAATTACATTTCAAGTTCAAGTCTCATTGATCAAGTATTCAAGTTCAGTTGTTGAGTCAAAAAGTATGTCTTTTCCCATTATTCAACATTCTCCACCTACACCAACACCCACCCTAACCTACTTTTTCAACAAGGGGAACCTTCACCAGGTGGGCCCGATGGGCTCAAACGAAACGATCCTACGCAGATTTTCCCCACCAGGGGTCCCTTCACAGGGACCTCAGGAGGGGCAACCCGTACACCAGCAGCCAGTATGTTTTTGGGGCCGCTGGCGGCACTCCTCACCAAATACCTTGTAAAACTAGAGCTGAAAGGTTGTTTTCATGAGTTTTCAGATTTCAGCTCTATATGCAGCAGTTTCCATGGGACAGCCAGTGGGGCAGGAATTTAAAATGCTTGTTCTGACCGGCTGCCTGGACCACAGCAGCCAGCTGGAACTCCAGCGGCGACAGGAGATGGGGGAACGCGTCAGGTTCCAAGATTTCTGGAACTGGCTGGCCCAGAAATACGGCGGTGACATCCAGGCCTCGGTGCACAAGCAGCTCAGCGCCCTCGGACAAGTCAACACAGGCAAGTTAACCCTCCCAGTATGGCGTGAATATGAAAGTCAGTTTAAAATAATTTTGTGCCGGATGGAAACCCTCTGATTAAGAAACACAGGCCCCGGTTTTACAGCAGCTCCCAGATTCCATGGGCAAAGCCATGATCAGGTAACAGACACGAAAAAATAAGGACGCGCCCACAGTGCGGCTGTGGCACATCCCAGGGTTGACAGTGGAAAAGGCAACACAACTCGCCCAGGAGGCTGTGGGTGAGGGAGAGCCAGCGACAGTCAGGGCACACCGCACGCCTTCCTCACCAAGCTCTACAGCCAGCGGGCGCTGCAGAGGCTGATGATGAGGAACGGGCCACGCTGCAGGGGGGTAATACAGTGAAAATCACCCCCCACGAAACAAAGCCGGGAATGGAAGAGGTTTTTCGCCACGCCGAAAACGAGCTGCTGTGCCAGAAACGTTCTAACAGCTACGGCCGTTCCTGGGCGAACGGCGGGTCCCAGCCCACCAGGAAGACCACTGGGCTGGGAGCCTCGACATTTTTTCAGTCTCTGAAGTAAACTACCAGGAGACCAGGCCAGCCCAGCCCCAGAAAACCATTTCACAGGCAGTTGAGGGAGGTGCAAGAGTAGGGCCCTCCAAAGGCCCCGAGGCGCCACAGGACAGGCAATCACGGCACCGTGGCGGGTCACTTGGAAAGGGACGGCAGGGACGCAGGTCACCCAGCCCGGGACAAAAGGGAAGCGTTTTCCGCAAGGGAGCTGGCAACGGCGGCCCAGATTTTCGCCCAGCCAGGTCCCCAACCCCGTACCCAGCCACCAGCAGGGAACAAAACACCCTGAGGAGCCCCGGAGTGGCCCCTCGGAGGATCAGCCTGCAGCCAGTGCGGGGCCACAGATCACTGGTCTCGGGAATGCCCTGGAAAAAATGTTATGAGTGTGAGAAAACGTGACATCTGGCAATATATGCTGGTGAAGAAGGGGAAAGGGGAAGGGGGCTTCCATTCCACCACGGCGGGGGAGTGCCTGAAAAAGCAGATGCCAGAAGGGAGTGGACGGGGGCCAGGGGTGCCCCCAGCAACGGCCCTCGAAGAAAGGTAAGGAAAGGGTTCACGCATAGGGTTGGGTTTTGTTCAGGAAAGGTCAAATGCAGATCTGGACCTGAACCTGCACGGTCCCCCCTGGCCCCTGACTGAAACACGAAAAGGGGCTGGGGGGGGGTGGGCAGCAGGCCCTCTCATTCGACTCTGCCAACCCCTGGTCTGTTCACCAGTGAGGGCATCCCAACGGGGGCTTAGGTCAGAATTCAGGCACGGGACAAAAGGGGAAAGTGTGAACAAGGCGGCTGGCCCTCCGCAGCAGGC
>CAAHFI011665647.1:0-13824 GCA_900893395.1 Euglena gracilis
CCCAATCCTTCAAGCATGCTGCAAGATGGGGAACGGGGCAGCCGGTTTGGTGATCATTTTGCAGGGCCAGTGATCAGGTGGGATGCCCCTCCTCTTCTGGTTCAGCGCCTCACTGTGCCTTGGCCCACCATGCACTGCGGGCTCAGGGTCAATGACAGGTGCCAGACACGGAGAGCGTGCCAGGGATAGCAAACACAGTGTGGGGTGGGAGTCAGTGACCTCACCGGGACATATTTCAACACAATGCAGAATGCAAGTGGCACTGAGCTCATTTTCAAAGTGGTTTATGAACACGTCAGGAACCTCGCACACCATTGCATTTTGTGCATATTTTTTTTTAGGGCAACGCACGGTGTCCACACACAGAGGTCCTGATTTGTTGCGCACACACCCATCCACATTGGGGCCACCACATCCTGCTTGCCGGACCCCGCCACACGGGTGCCAGATATCATTGGCACGATGGTTGCACCGGACGCTGTTGTGGAAACCCCTCCCCCGTCCATTTGGATTTTTCGTTAAGTTCTGTGATGACTGTTCGCTGATCCCCAGTGGAGGTGCTGTGGCTTGGGAGCTCTCAGCACGGCGTGGCGAATGGGCAAGTGAAGGAATGTGGCTACCGCTTGACTGGGTGCAGGGGTTGGGCAGAGAGGGGTTTGGCTCCACGGAATGCCATCCAGCTAGTTCCCTCCCAGCTGGGCATTCTCCGTGGTGAGGTCACGAAAGCTGGAGAGATTCCAGCTCACCCCTCAGGCTGCCATTTGGGCGGTGATGTAATGATGTATCGGGACGCACAGTGTCAAGGGTCTGACGAGAGCCGGTCGCTTGCACTTTGCGCTGTTGCTTATGCCCCAGAGCATTTGCCTGCTGGGAGGCCCCGCTCACAGATGATGAGAAACCCTCTTCACCCTTATGCCTCTGACACCCAGTGAAGTTGATTGATTGGCCTACTGAGGCAGCTGCTTTCCATTGTGTCCTGCCTCGTCTTATCGCAACACCCGCACCCCCCGTTGTTGTCTAAACGTCGTCTGGGCTTTTTGATGAATTGCTTGTATCCGTCACTGCTGACCCATATGATTTCTCTTGCCCTGCTGACCACCTCGTTTGACCCGTTTGCTCTCCCATGCCTGCATCGCTCCGGAGGACCTCGTCAGCAGTGCCAGGTTGAACCATCAGTCGCGGCAGCATTTGGGTTTGCTGTGGCCGTGCCGCACAACTGGTGGGTCTTGCTGCGGGGCGTCAGTCTGGCCGGGCTGGGCTCGCTTTTGCCGTGCACCTATTGCATGGCCAGGACAGCGCCTCCTTTGTCTGGCCATCGCCCCCCGTGCACCAGATCCCAGGTGAGAAAGGAAGGGGGGGTTTTGCGTTGGAGGGCTTTGCACCTCAGTGCACGTGGGGACAGTGTATGTCAGGAGACGGGAGGTCCAGATAGGTTTCAAGGTACGTTAAAATTGTTTGGTTCTTTTGTTCTACGCCAAACACAACAGCAGCCATGTGTGGGTGAAGGCATGGGGCGCTCTCCTCCCAATCCCTTCAAGCATGGCTGCAAGATGGGGAACGGGGCAGCCGGTTTGGGTGATCATTTTGCAGGGCCAGTGATCAGGTGGGATGCCCTCCTCTTCTGGTTCAGCGCCTCACTGTGCCTTGGCCCACCATGCACTGCGGGCTCAGGGTCAATGACAGGTGCCAGACACGGAGAGCGTGCCAGGGATAGCAAACACAGTGTGGGGTGGGAGTCAGTGACCTCACCGGGACATATTTCAACACAATGCAGAATGCAAGTGGCACTGAGCTCATTTTCAAAGTGGTTTATGAACACGTCAGGAACCTCGCACACCATTTGCATTTTTGTGCATATTTTTTTTGTGCGCACGGTGTCCCACACACAGAGGTCCTGATGGTTGTTGCGCACGCACCCATCCACATTGGGGCCACCACATCCTGCTTGCCGGACCCCGCCACACGGGTGCCAGATATCATTGGCACGATGGTTGCACCGGATGCTGTTGTGGAAACCCCTCCCCCCGTCCATTTGGATTTTTTCGCTTAAGTTCTGTGATGACTGTTCGCTGATCCCCAGTGGAGGTGCTGTGGCTTGGGAGCTCTCAGCACGCGGGTGGCGAATGGGCAAGTGAAGGAATGTGGCTACCGCTTGACTGGGTGCAGGGGTTGGGGCAGAGAGGGGTTTGGCTCCACGGAATGCCATCCAGCGTAGTTCCCCTCCCAGCTGGGCATTCTCCGTGGTGAGGTCACGAAAGCTGGAGAGATTCCAGCTCACCCCTCAGGCTGCCATTTGGGCGGTGATGTAATGATGTAATCGGGACGTGGGCACAGTGTCCAAAGTCGACTGGCACTTTGCGCTGTTGCTTATGCCCCAGAGCATTTGCCTGCTGGGAGGCCCGCTCACAGATGATGAGAAACCCTCTTCACCCTTATGCCTCTGACACCCAGTGAAGTTGATTGATTGGCCTACTGAGGCAGCTGCTTTCCATTGTGTCCTGCCTCGTCTTATCGCAACACCGCACCCCCCGTTGTTGTCTAAACGTCGTCTGGGCTTTTTGATGAATTGCTTGTATCCGTCACTGCTGACCCATATGATTTCTCTTGCCCTGCTGACCACCTCGTTTGACCCGTTTGCTCTCCCATGCCTGCATCGCTCCGGAGGACCTCGTCAGCAGTGCCAGGTTGAACCATCAGTCGCGGCAGCATTTGGGTTTGCTGTGGCCGTGCCGCACAACTGGTGGGTCTTGCTGCGGGGTCAGTCTGGCCGGGCTGGGCTCGCTTTTGCCGTGCACCTATTGCATGGCCAGGACAGCGCCTCCTTTGTCTGGCCATCGCCCCCGTGCACCAGATCCCAGGTGAGAAAGGAAGGGGGGGTTTTGCGTTGGAGGGCTTTGCACCTCAGTGCACGCGGAGACAGTGTATGTCAGGAGACGGGAGGTCCAGATAGGTTTCAAGGTACGTTAAAATTGTTTGGTTCTTTTGTTCTACGCCAAACACAACAGCAGCCATGTGTGGGTGAAGGCATGGGGCGCTCTCCTCCCAATCCCTTCAAGCATGGCTGCAAGATGGGGAACGGGGCAGCCGGTTTGGGTGATCATTTTGCAGGGCCAGTGATCAGGTGGGATGCCCCTCCTCTTCTGGTTCAGCGCCTCACTGTGCCTTGGCCCACCATGCACTGCGGGCTCAGGGTCAATGACAGGTGCCAGACACGGAGAGCGTGCCAGGGATAGCAAACACAGTGTGGGGTGGGAGTCAGTGACCTCACCGGGACATATTTCAACACAATGCAGAATGCAAGTGGCACTGAGCTCATTTTCAAAGTGGTTTATGAACACGCGTCAGGAACCTCGCACACCATTTGCATTTTTGTGCATATTTTTTTTTGTGCAGCACGGTGTCCCACACACAGAGGTCCTGATGGTTGTTGCGCACGCACCCATCCACATTGGGGCCACCACATCCTGCTTGCCGGACCCCGCCACACGGGTGCCAGATATCATTGGCACGATGGTTGCACCGGATGCTGTTGTGGAAACCCCTCCCCCCGTCCATTTGGATTTTTTCGCTTAAGTTCTGTGATGACTGTTCGCTGATCCCCAGTGGAGGTGCTGTGGCTTGGGAGCTCTCAGCACGCGGGTGGCGAATGGGCAAGTGAAGGAATGTGGCTACCGCTTGACTGGGTGCAGGGGTTGGGGCAGAGAGGGGTTTGGCTCCACGGAATGCCATCCAGCGTAGTTCCCCTCCCAGCTGGGCATTCTCCGTGGTGAGGTCACGAAAGCTGGAGAGATTCCAGCTCACCCCTCAGGCTGCCATTTGGGCGGTGATGTAATGATGTAATCGGGACGTGGGCACAGTGTCCACGCCCAGTCTGACGTTCCAGAGCCGGTCGCTTGCACTTTGCGCTGTTGCTTATGCCCCAGAGCATTTGCCTGCTGGGAGGCCCCGCTCACAGATGATGAGAAACCCTCTTCACCCTTATGCCTCTGACACCCAGTGAAGTTGATTGATTGGCCTACTGAGGCAGCTGCTTTCCATTGTGTCCTGCCTCGTCTTATCGCAACACCGCACCCCCCGTTGTTGTCTAACGTCGTCTGGGCTTTTTGATGAATTGCTTGTATCCGTCACTGCTGACCCATATGATTTCTCTTGCCCTGCTGACCACCTCGTTTGACCCGTTTGCTCTCCCATGCCTGCATCGCTCCGGAGGACTCGTCAGCAGTGCCAGGTTGAACCATCAGTCGCGGCAGCATTTGGGTTTGCTGTGGCCGTGCCGCACAACTGGTGGGTCTTGCTGCGGGGCGTCAGTCTGGCCGGGCTGGGCTCGCTTTTGCCGTGCACCTATTGCATGGCCAGGACAGCGCCTCCTTTGTCTGGCCATCGCCCCCGTGCACCAGATCCCAGGTGAGAAAGGAAGGGGGGGTTTTGCGTTGGAGGGCTTTGCACCTCAGTGCACGGGAGACAGTGTATGTCAGGAGACGGGAGGTCCAGATAGGTTTCAAGGTACGTTAAAATTGTTTGGTTCTTTTGTTCTACGCCAAACACAACAGCAGCCATGTGTGGGTGAAGGCATGGGGCGCTCTCCTCCCAATCCCTTCAAGCATGGCTGCAAGATGGGGAACGGGGCAGCCGGTTTGGGTGATCATTTTGCAGGGCCAGTGATCAGGTGGGATGCCCCTCCTCTTCTGGTTCAGCGCCTCACTGTGCCTTGGCCCACCATGCACTGCGGGCTCAGGGTCAATGACAGGTGCCAGACACGGAGAGCGTGCCAGGGATAGCAAACACAGTGTGGGGTGGGAGTCAGTGACCTCACCGGGACATATTTCAACACAATGCAGAATGCAAGTGGCACTGAGCTCATTTTCAAAGTGGTTTATGAACGCGTCAGGAACCTCGCACACCATTTGCATTTTTGTGCATATTTTTTTTGTAGCGGCACGGTGTCCCACACACAGAGGTCCTGATGGTTGTTGCGCACGCACCCATCCACATTGGGGCCACCACATCCTGCTTGCCGGACCCCGCCACACGGGTGCCAGATATCATTGGCACGATGGTTGCACCGGACTGTTGTGGAAACCCCTCCCCCCGTCCATTTGGATTTTTTCGCTTAAGTTCTGTGATGACTGTTCGCTGATCCCCAGTGGAGGTGCTGTGGCTTGGGAGCTCTCAGCACGCGGGTGGCGAATGGGCAAGTGAAGGAATGTGGCTACCGCTTGACTGGGTGCAGGGGTTGGGGCAGAGAGGGGTTTGGCTCCACGGAATGCCATCCAGCGTAGTTCCCCTCCCAGCTGGGCATTCTCCGTGGTGAGGTCACGAAAGCTGGAGAGATTCCAGCTCACCCCTCAGGCTGCCATTTGGGCGGTGATGTAATGATGTAATCGGGACGTGGGCACAGTGTCCACGCCCAGTCTGACGTTCCAGAGCCGGTCGCTTGCACTTTGCGCTGTTGCTTATGCCCCAGAGCATTTGCCTGCTGGGAGGCCCCGCTCACAGATGATGAGAAACCCTCTTCACCCTTATGCCTCTGACACCCAGTGAAGTTGATTGATTGGCCTACTGAGGCAGCTGCTTTCCATTGTGTCCTGCCTCGTCTTATCGCAACACCGCACCCCCCGTTGTTGTCTAAACGTCGTCTGGGCTTTTTGATGAATTGCTTGTATCCGTCACTGCTGACCCATATGATTTCTCTTGCCCTGCTGACCACCTCGTTTGACCCGTTTGCTCTCCCATGCCTGCATCGCTCCGGAGGACCTCGTCAGCAGTGCCAGGTTGAACCATCAGTCGCGGCAGCATTTGGGTTTGCTGTGGCCGTGCCGCACAACTGGTGGGTCTTGCTGCGGGGCGTCAGTCTGGCCGGGCTGGGCTCGCTTTTGCCGTGCACCTATTGCATGGCCAGGACAGCGCCTCCTTTGTCTGGCCATCGCCCCCCGTGCACCAGATCCCAGGTGAGAAAGGAAGGGGGGTTTTGCGTTGGAGGGCTTTGCACCTCAGTGCACGCGGAGACAGTGTATGTCAGGAGACGGGTCCAGATAGGTTTCAAGGTACGTTAAAATTGTTTGGTTCTTTTGTTCTTACGCCAAACACAACAGCAGCCATGTGTGGGTGAAGGCATGGGGCGCTCTCCTCCCAATCCCTTCAAGCATGGCTGCAAGATGGGGAACGGGGCAGCCGGTTTGGGTGATCATTTTGCAGGGCCAGTGATCAGGTGGGATGCCCCTCCTCTTCTGGTTCAGCGCCTCACTGTGCCTTGGCCCACCATGCACTGCGGGCTCAGGGTCAATGACAGGTGCCAGACACGGAGAGCGTGCCAGGGATAGCAAACACAGTGTGGGTGGGAGTCAGTGACCTCACCGGGACATATTTCACACAATGCAGAATGCAAGTGGCACTGAGCTCATTTTCAAAGTGGTTTTATGAACACGTCAGGAACCTCGCACACCATTTGCATTTTGTGCATATTTTTTTTTGTAGCGGCACGGTGTCCACACAGAGGTCCTGATGGTTTGTTGCGCACGCACCCATCCACATTGGGGCCACCACATCCTGCTTGCCGGACCCCGCCACACGGGTGCCAGATATCATTGGCACGATGGTTGCACCGGATGCTGTTGTGGAAACCCCTCCCCCCGTCCATTTGGATTTTTTCGCTTAAGTTCTGTGATGACTGTTCGCTGATCCCCAGTGGAGGTGCTGTGGCTTGGGAGCTCTCAGCACGCGGGTGGCGAATGGGCAAGTGAAGGAATGTGGCTACCGCTTGACTGGGTGCAGGGGTTGGGGCAGAGAGGGGTTTGGCTCCACGGAATGCCATCCAGCGTAGTTCCCCTCCCAGCTGGGCATTCTCCGTGGTGAGGTCACGAAAGCTGGAGAGATTCCAGCTCACCCCTCAGGCTGCCATTTGGGCGGTGATGTAATGATGTAATCGGGACGTGGGCACAGTGTCCAACGCCCAGTCTGACGTTCCAGAGCCGGTCGCTTGCACTTTGCGCTGTTGCTTATGCCCCAGAGCATTTGCCTGCTGGGAGGCCCCGCTCACAGATGATGAGAAACCCTCTTCACCCTTATGCCTCTGACACCCAGTGAAGTTGATTGATTGGCCTACTGAGGCAGCTGCTTTCCATTGTGTCCTGCCTCGTCTTATCGCAACACCGCACCCCCCGTTGTTGTCTAACGTCGTCTGGGCTTTTTGATGAATTGCTTGTATCCGTCACTGCTGACCCATATGATTTCTCTTGCCCTGCTGACCACCTCGTTTGACCCGTTTGCTCTCCCATGCCTGCATCGCTCCGGAGGACCTCGTCAGCAGTGCCAGGTTGAACCATCAGTCGCGGCAGCATTTGGGTTTGCTGTGGCCGTGCCGCACAACTGGTGGGTCTTGCTGCGGGGCGTCAGTCTGGCCGGGCTGGGCTCGCTTTTGCCGTGCACCTATTGCATGGCCAGGACAGCGCCTCCTTTGTCTGGCCATCGCCCCCCGTGCACCAGATCCCAGGTGAGAAAGGAAGGGGGGGTTTTGCGTTGGAGGGCTTTGCACCTCAGTGCACGCGGAGACAGTGTATGTCAGGAGACGGGAGGTCCAGATAGGTTTCAAGGTACGTTAAAATTGTTTGGTTCTTTTGTTCTTACGCCAAACACAACAGCAGCCATGTGTGGGTGAAGGCATGGGGCGCTCTCCTCCCAATCCCTTCAAGCATGGCTGCAAGATGGGGAACGGGGCAGCCGGTTTGGGTGATCATTTTGCAGGGCCAGTGATCAGGTGGGATGCCCCTCCTCTTCTGGTTCAGCGCCTCACTGTGCCTTGGCCCACCATGCACTGCGGGCTCAGGGTCAATGACAGGTGCCAGACACGGAGAGCGTGCCAGGGATAGCAAACACAGTGTGGGGTGGGAGTCAGTGACCTCACCGGGACATATTTCAACACAATGCAGAATGCAAGTGGCACTGAGCTCATTTTCAAAGTGGTTTATGAACACGTCAGGAACCTCGCACACCATTTGCATTTTTGTGCATATTTTTTTTTGTAGCGCACGGTGTCCCACACAGAGGTCCTGATGGTTGTTGCGCACGCACCCATCCACATTGGGGCCACCACATCCTGCTTGCCGGACCCCGCCACACGGGTGCCAGATATCATTGGCACGATGGTTGCACCGGACTGTTGTGGAAACCCCTCCCCCCGTCCATTTGGATTTTTTCGCTTAAGTTCTGTGATGACTGTTCGCTGATCCCCAGTGGAGGTGCTGTGGCTTGGGAGCTCTCAGCACGCGGGTGGCGAATGGGCAAGTGAAGGAATGTGGCTACCGCTTGACTGGGTGCAGGGGTTGGGGCAGAGAGGGGTTTGGCTCCACGGAATGCCATCCAGCGTAGTTCCCCTCCCAGCTGGGCATTCTCCGTGGTGAGGTCACGAAAGCTGGAGAGATTCCAGCTCACCCCTCAGGCTGCCATTTGGGCGGTGATGTAATGATGTAATCGGGACGTGGGCACAGTGTCCACGCCCAGTCTGACGTTCCAGAGCCGGTCGCTTGCACTTTGCGCTGTTGCTTATGCCCCAGAGCATTTGCCTGCTGGGAGGCCCCGCTCACAGATGATGAGAAACCCTCTTCACCCTTATGCCTCTGACACCCAGTGAAGTTGATTGATTGGCCTACTGAGGCAGCTGCTTTCCATTGTGTCCTGCCTCGTCTTATCGCAACACCGCACCCCCCGTTGTTGTCTAAACGTCGTCTGGGCTTTTTGATGAATTGCTTGTATCCGTCACTGCTGACCCATATGATTTCTCTTGCCCTGCTGACCACCTCGTTTGACCCGTTTGCTCTCCCATGCCTGCATCGCTCCGGAGGACCTCGTCAGCAGTGCCAGGTTGAACCATCAGTCGCGGCAGCATTTGGGTTTGCTGTGGCCGTGCCGCACAACTGGTGGGTCTTGCTGCGGGGCGTCAGTCTGGCCGGGCTGGGCTCGCTTTTGCCGTGCACCTATTGCATGGCCAGGACAGCGCCTCCTTTGTCTGGCCATCGCCCCCCGTGCACCAGATCCCAGGTGAGAAAGGAAGGGGGGGTTTTGCGTTGGAGGGCTTTGCACCTCAGTGCACGTGGAGACAGTGTATGTCAGGAGACGGGAGGTCCAGATAGGTTTCAAGGTACGTTAAAATTGTTTGGTTCTTTTGTTCTACGCCAAACACAACAGCAGCCATGTGTGGGTGAAGGCATGGGGCGCTCTCCTCCCAATCCCTTCAAGCATGGCTGCAAGATGGGGAACGGGGCAGCCGGTTTGGGTGATCATTTTGCAGGGCCAGTGATCAGGTGGGATGCCCCTCCTCTTCTGGTTCAGCGCCTCACTGTGCCTTGGCCCACCATGCACTGCGGGCTCAGGGTCAATGACAGGTGCCAGACACGGAGAGCGTGCCAGGGATAGCAAACACAGTGTGGGGTGGGAGTCAGTGACCTCACCGGGACATATTTCAACACAATGCAGAATGCAAGTGGCACTGAGCTCATTTTCAAAGTGGTTTATGAACACGTCAGGAACCTCGCACACCATTTGCATTTTTGTGCATATTTTTTTTGTAGCGCACGGTGTCCCACACACAGAGGTCCTGATGGTTGTTGCGCACGCACCCATCCACATTGGGGCCACCACATCCTGCTTGCCGGACCCCGCCACACGGGTGCCAGATATCATTGGCACGATGGTTGCACCGGATGCTGTTGTGGAAACCCCTCCCCCCGTCCATTTGGATTTTTTCGCTTAAGTTCTGTGATGACTGTTCGCTGATCCCCAGTGGAGGTGCTGTGGCTTGGGAGCTCTCAGCACGCGGGTGGCGAATGGGCAAGTGAAGGAATGTGGCTACCGCTTGACTGGGTGCAGGGGTTGGGGCAGAGAGGGGTTTGGCTCCACGGAATGCCATCCAGCGTAGTTCCCCTCCCAGCTGGGCATTCTCCGTGGTGAGGTCACGAAAGCTGGAGAGATTCCAGCTCACCCCTCAGGCTGCCATTTGGGCGGTGATGTAATGATGTAATCGGGACGTGGGCACAGTGTCCAACGCCCAGTCTGACGTTCCAGAGCCGGTCGCTTGCACTTTGCGCTGTTGCTTATGCCCCAGAGCATTTGCCTGCTGGGAGGCCCCGCTCACAGATGATGAGAAACCCTCTTCACCCTTATGCCTCTGACACCCAGTGAAGTTGATTGATTGGCCTACTGAGGCAGCTGCTTTCCATTGTGTCCTGCCTCGTCTTATCGCAACACCGCACCCCCCGTTGTTGTCTAAACGTCGTCTGGGCTTTTTGATGAATTGCTTGTATCCGTCACTGCTGACCCATATGATTTCTCTTGCCCTGCTGACCACCTCGTTTGACCCGTTTGCTCTCCCATGCCTGCATCGCTCCGGAGGACCTCGTCAGCAGTGCCAGGTTGAACCATCAGTCGCGGCAGCATTTGGGTTTGCTGTGGCCGTGCCGCACAACTGGTGGGTCTTGCTGCGGGGCGTCAGTCTGGCCGGGCTGGGCTCGCTTTTGCCGTGCACCTATTGCATGGCCAGGACAGCGCCTCCTTTGTCTGGCCATCGCCCCCGTGCACCAGATCCCAGGTGAGAAAGGAAGGGGGGGTTTTGCGTTGGAGGGCTTTGCACCTCAGTGCACGCGGAGACAGTGTATGTCAGGAGACGGGAGGTCCAGATAGGTTTCAAGGTACGTTAAAATTGTTTGGTTCTTTTGTTCTACGCCAAACACAACAGCAGCCATGTGTGGGTGAAGGCATGGGGCGCTCTCCTCCCAATCCCTTCAAGCATGGCTGCAAGATGGGGAACGGGGCAGCCGGTTTGGGTGATCATTTTGCAGGGCCAGTGATCAGGTGGGATGCCCCTCCTCTTCTGGTTCAGCGCCTCACTGTGCCTTGGCCCACCATGCACTGCGGGCTCAGGGTCAATGACAGGTGCCAGACACGGAGAGCGTGCCAGGGATAGCAAACACAGTGTGGGGTGGGAGTCAGTGACCTCACCGGGACATATTTCAACACAATGCAGAATGCAAGTGGCACTGAGCTCATTTTCAAAGTGGTTTATGAACACGTCAGGAACCTCGCACACCATTTGCATTTTTGTGCATATTTTTTTTTGTAGCGCACGGTGTCCCACACAGAGGTCCTGATGGTTGTTGCGCACGCACCCATCCACATTGGGGCCACCACATCCTGCTTGCCGGACCCCGCCACACGGGTGCCAGATATCATTGGCACGATGGTTGCACCGGATGCTGTTGTGGAAACCCCTCCCCCCGTCCATTTGGATTTTTTCGCTTAAGTTCTGTGATGACTGTTCGCTGATCCCCAGTGGAGGTGCTGTGGCTTGGGAGCTCTCAGCACGCGGGTGGCGAATGGGCAAGTGAAGGAATGTGGCTACCGCTTGACTGGGTGCAGGGGTTGGGGCAGAGAGGGGTTTGGCTCCACGGAATGCCATCCAGCGTAGTTCCCCTCCCAGCTGGGCATTCTCCGTGGTGAGGTCACGAAAGCTGGAGAGATTCCAGCTCACCCCTCAGGCTGCCATTTGGGCGGTGATGTAATGATGTAATCGGGACGTGGGCACAGTGTCCACGCCCAGTCTGACGTTCCAGAGCCGGTCGCTTGCACTTTGCGCTGTTGCTTATGCCCCAGAGCATTTGCCTGCTGGGAGGCCCCGCTCACGATGATGAGAAACCCTCTTCACCCTTATGCCTCTGACACCCAGTGAAGTTGATTGATTGGCCTACTGAGGCAGCTGCTTTCCATTGTGTCCTGCCTCGTCTTATCGCAACACCGCACCCCCCGTTGTTGTCTAAACGTCGTCTGGGCTTTTTGATGAATTGCTTGTATCCGTCACTGCTGACCCATATGATTTCTCTTGCCCTGCTGACCACCTCGTTTGACCCGTTTGCTCTCCCATGCCTGCATCGCTCCGGAGGACCTCGTCAGCAGTGCCAGGTTGAACCATCAGTCGCGGCAGCATTTGGGTTTGCTGTGGCCGTGCCGCACAACTGGTGGGTCTTGCTGCGGGGCGTCAGTCTGGCCGGGCTGGGCTCGCTTTTGCCGTGCACCTATTGCATGGCCAGGACAGCGCCTCCTTTGTCTGGCCATCGCCCCCGTGCACCAGATCCCAGGTGAGAAAGGAAGGGGGGGTTTTGCGTTGGAGGGCTTTGCACCTCAGTGCACGCGGAGACAGTGTATGTCAGGAGACGGGAGGTCCAGATAGGTTTCAAGGTACGTTAAAATTGTTTGGTTCTTTTGTTCTAACGCCAAACACAACAGCAGCCATGTGTGGGTGAAGGCATGGGGCGCTCTCCTCCCAATCCCTTCAAGCATGGCTGCAAGATGGGGAACGGGGCAGCCGGTTTGGGTGATCATTTTGCAGGGCCAGTGATCAGGTGGGATGCCCCTCCTCTTCTGGTTCAGCGCCTCACTGTGCCTTGGCCCACCATGCACTGCGGGCTCAGGGTCAATGACAGGTGCCAGACACGGAGAGCGTGCCAGGGATAGCAAACACAGTGTGGGGTGGGAGTCAGTGACCTCACCGGGACATATTTCAACACAATGCAGAATGCAAGTGGCACTGAGCTCATTTTCAAAGTGGTTTATGAACACGTCAGGAACCTCGCACACCATTTGCATTTTTGTGCATATTTTTTTTTGTAGCAGCACGGTGTCCCACAGAGGTCCTGATGGTTGTTGCGCACGCACCCATCCACATTGGGGCCACCACATCCTGCTTGCCGGACCCCGCCACACGGGTGCCAGATATCATTGGCACGATGGTTGCACCGGATGCTGTTGTGGAAACCCCTCCCCCCGTCCATTTGGATTTTTTCGCTTAAGTTCTGTGATGACTGTTCGCTGATCCCCAGTGGAGGTGCTGTGGCTTGGGAGCTCTCAGCACGCGGGTGGCGAATGGGCAAGTGAAGGAATGTGGCTACCGCTTGACTGGGTGCAGGGGTTGGGGCAGAGAGGGGTTTGGCTCCACGGAATGCCATCCAGCGTAGTTCCCCTCCCAGCTGGGCATTCTCCGTGGTGAGGTCACGAAAGCTGGAGAGATTCCAGCTCACCCCTCAGGCTGCCATTTGGGCGGTGATGTAATGATGTAATCGGGACGTGGGCACAGTGTCCACGCCCAGTCTGACGTTCCAGAGCCGGTCGCTTGCACTTTGCGCTGTTGCTTATGCCCCAGAGCATTTGCCTGCTGGGAGGCCCCGCTCCAGATGATGAGAAACCCTCTTCACCCTTATGCCTCTGACACCCAGTGAAGTTTGATTGATTGGCCTACTGAGGCAGCCGCTTTCCATTGTGTCCTGCCTCGTCTTATCGCAACACCGCACCCCCGTTGTTGTCTAAACGTTGTCTGGGCTTTTTGATGAATTGCTGTATCCGTCACTGCTGACCCATATGATTTCCTTGCCCTGCTGACCACCTCGTTTGACCCGTTTGCTCTCCCATGCTGCCTGCATCGCTCCGGAGGACCTCGTCAGCAGTGCCAGGTTGAACCATCAGTCGCGGCAGCATTTGGGTTTTGCTGTGGCCGTGCCGCACAACTGGTGGGTCTTGCTGCGGGGCGTCAGTCTGGCCGGGCTGGGCTCGCTTTTGCCGTGCACCTATTGCATGGCCAGGACAGCGCCTCCTTTGTCTGGCCATCGCCCCCGTGCACAGATCCCAGGTGAGAAAGGAAGGGGGGGTTTTGCGTTGGAGGGCTTTGCACCTCAGTGCACGCGGAGACAGTGTATGTCAGGAGACGGGAGGTCCAGATAGGTTTCAAGGTACGTTAAAATTGTTTGGTTCTTTTGTTCTAACGCCAAACACAACAGCAGCCATGTG
>CAAHFI011666173.1:0-12572 GCA_900893395.1 Euglena gracilis
TTATTGACGGTGCTGATACAGGAACCAGAATAGTCCTGTTTTGTACCGTGTGTAGGGTGTGGTGTGTATTGGTGGTACGTCTGTTCTAAACAGAAGTGTGAGGGGTGAGGTGAACCATATGAGTGTGTGCGGATTACCGCACACACCTAACACAACGACGTGTGATATGGGGGAGTGTTGTGTTGTTGATGCGATATGAAAAGAAACCCGTGTAGTGTGGTTTATGCGGAGAACCGCGTAAAGACAACGTGACAGCATTTACAAAGTCTACGCGGAAACCCGCGTAACCTCCGAAGGACTCACGGTGAGTGTTGTTAAGCGGGAATCCGCACAACACGACAGTACGTGATGGGTGTATGGAGTGGGCCAGATTACGTGTGAGGACAGGTGCGTTGACGTAAGGCGTGGAAAAGAGTGGTGGGGAGGCCGGGGGGACCGGGGGGCAGCGTCCTGTCTGTCGCACCACACCCCGACACAGCCCTGTCCCTAACCATCACCAGGGACGGTGGGCCCAGCCGTGCCAGGTGACGGGGGGACGCCAGTGTTGCGTGTGTCCGCCGTGGTGTGGTGGTGGGCCCAACAGCCTGGCTGCCCCATCCCCCTGAAAAGGGGGCGGTCCGTTGCCACGGCGAGCCTGCCTGTGTAACTCCCCGACCTGACGGGTGCGAAACGGCACGTAAATGACGTTACCGTACGTCCCTCCGCGACTGCGGTGAGGGGTGGTCGCGAAACTCACGACGCATGTGGGTGTTGCCATAGGGGTGCGGGTTACCCAGTTGGTGTAAGATGGTTCCATGTGACGGCTGAACAGCAGAGGGGATGTGTTCGTGCGGGAATCCGTGCAAGCTCATCCCGAGTGAACCGCACAAAAAGACAATGAGGAGCCCGGGTGGTCCTTTGACCTCTCCGCACCGCCAGAGGGCGGTTGCCCAGACCTCCCCAACGGGGTGCGGTTGCGGCGTTTGCGGACCAACGCAGCTGGGTGCGACGACGCCCTTCCCGGACTCCCCCGACCGACTGGTTAGGAAAATGGAACCTGGGTGTTTGTGTTTCACGATTTGGACGTTTGTGGTACACTAGTGCGTTGGGGACCGGTTCTCCTCGCGATTGAAATGTGTAGGGGGGACCGGTTTCTGCGGGTGTGCGTTGAGGAGCTGGTGAGGGAGAGAGGCTGTGTGGTGTGGACACACGTGAAGGCTGAACGTTGTGTGCGGATTTCCGCGTACAAGAACGGACTACTGCCCGAGGCGGTGTCGTGTGCTGTACGAGTAACAGCCCCCTCCCCTACGCTGTCCAGGATCCGGATCGCGAGGCTTTCATTTGGTGTAACCGCCAGTGTGACCACCAAGAGTGGTTTCGCGAAAGTATGCAGTGCAAGTGCGATCTGTGCAGAGAGATGTTGGGCAAGTGGCTGTAACGGCCTCTTGTGGCCGAGCTCCCTGGGACCGCCCACCCAGCGGGCAACGCCACTGGTTCCCCGGCCGGTGCGGTCACTTGCCTACTTTTTCTGCGCAAACGAGTGGGTGCACGGATGTCCGCTCAGGCGCCGTGTGTGTTTGTCAGGACGTGCGTTCGTTTTTGTCGTTTCTTTTCCTCTCTTCTTCGGATTGGCGTCAGTGAGGGTAAACGAAGCGGAAGCTGGCAGCAGTTCGGTGTACCCCGGAGGGGTTGGGCCAGGTCACGAGCGGGACCCAGTGTACACGCCCAAGTGGGCTGCACGATTGCGTGCTGCAAACCCCTCCTGAACACGACTACCTGGGACCCTTTCGCGACTGAGGGTGGTTGGTGGTACACGACTGGTTTACGGTTCCTGATGGCTTCGCGGGACAAATCCGTAGGGTGGGCTGCTGCTCCTCAAATGCCATCGCAAATCGATCCCTTTTCACAGCCTGAAGCTGTGGTTTGTGCGGGAAACCGCACAAACCACAGCTGGTCCCTCCGAACACGGCGTTCTTCCTGGGGGCCACGTCGCAGTGGTAGATTCTGTTCGCGAGGAGATGTGAATCGCGAGAATTCAAACAGCCGCTTGTACCACTAAACACCCTGAATCGCGATGGGGTCTCAGGTCCTTCGGTTTGGAGGGGCGTCTTACCTGAAATCGCGCCCAGAATTGCGCCATGTGCACCAGTCGGGCCCTGTTGCCCCGCCGGATACAAATTTGAGCGCTCTGAACAGCCGACCTCCACAAACTTACACGGGAATCCGCACACCCACACGATTTGCACGGGAACCCGCACACCGCCTCAGAAACTGACGCAAACAGTACGTATTGAGGAACTAATGACGAAGGACGGGGCATTGTGATGTTCCCACCAGTTGTGCGGGAACCCGTGTAGAAAAGGTTCACAGTTACACATCATGAGGTGAGTGAAGTACGCCACTGAATTTGACGCAAGGTAGTGTTGTGCGGATTCCCGCGTAAAGGACAGAATCCGATTCAACAGAGCAGTGACGACGGACAACTGTAATCTAAAGCTGCTTCAGTGTGCACCAGACACACGCATTCCGGTGAAGTCTGCCTGTGCGTGAGTGGTCTTTGATCATTCACTGAAAAACACTCTTGAGCATGTACAATAGCGTTGTGTACATTGTGTCCCTGCTGAAATACTCTGTTGTGCGGTAATCCGCACACCCTCACCCTCACTGCCTCAGACTGTGCTCACAGAAATGGCTTCTTCGTCTGAGACGCTGGTGTTGCAGCTGGAGCAGCTGCGTGGGTACCTGGCCGGCGCCCCCCCAGCCGATGGTTGGGCGATTCTGGAGGACGCCCTCCGACGAGGCCACCTGGGAGCCCTCAACCTGGTGGAGACCGGTCTGGCCGTCAGGGCCAACCGCCGGTCCCGGCGCAGCCTGCGGGAGGTGCGACGGGAGTACACCCGGCCCCGTCCGAACGGCCGATGTGGATGGCCCGCTTCACCGACGGGCTGCTGGCGCTGTGGAGGACGCTGCGACGGCTGGCCGTGCCCTTCGGCGAGATGGTCACACCCGCGGCGGCCCTGGCCCCCGCCCCGGCGCAGCAGACGCTGCAGGACCTGCCCCGCGCCACCCGTCGGCTGCTGCGGCCCGCTGGTCTGGTGGCCCCACGGAGGAGCTTGGTGCGAGAGCGGGCGCGAAGGGCCCGGGACGCGGTGCTGCGGGCGTTGGACGGCCACCAGTGTGTGCTGTGGCTGGACAACTTCTGCTGGCTGCGGTGGGGCACGGACCCCGCCCAGCCCAGCTACAGCCGCAACGTCACCGCCTTGGGTTCAGGGTGCCTACTCTGCTTTTGGTCCAGGGAACGTTAACCATCCACGCACGGCCAGACGGTGTGCGGTAACCCGTCTAAGAGTCCCCCGTCCTTCAAAGGCTGAATCACTGGTCAACTGAGAACCCCACAATTCAGAGTGACTGACGCAGTCGGTGGCGACGTTCAGACTGGCATCCCTTGAGACACATAAAGACAAACGTCCTTCAGGTGAGATATAGGTAGCGAGCGCAATGGTGATGATTGAATAGGTCTGTGCGGGTTTCCGTGTAAACCTGATCTTGATTTTGGTTTGCACGGGAAACCGCACACGTTGCCAGATGGTGGTCTGTCTACAAAGGCTGACTGAGTGAGCAGGTCCTCTGGGCGATTGACTCCTGCAGATCGACCCCCTGCGGACGCGTCAGGGTGCTTTGACGCGGTCGGTGACCTTCCCCGTGTCCACGGGCCACCCGGAGTTCGACCAGGTGGTGAAGCACCTCCGCTGGGCCGCCGACCTGTGCCTGCAGTCGGCGAAGAAGCTGCACCAGGCGGTGCGCGGCCTCCACCGGCGGAGCTCTCGGTGGACAACGTGCGTGTCCCGCTGGACATGCAGCGGGACGCGATGAGGTCGCTGCGGTGGAGGCCTTCTCCCTGACGGAGCAGACGGTCAGCTCGAACCGGGACCTCCTCCAGCTCCTGGAGACCGTGCTGCAGCTGCAGGCGCGGTCGGGCCGACAGCTGCCCCTCCTCGTGGATGAGAACATCCACTACCGCATCCTCCGCCTCCTGTACTCGGCCCCGCGCTGCGCTTCCGGATGGGGGAGCACCTCGCCAACGTCCCCTGCTGTACGGCATCTGGCATGCCTACAAGCACACGGTGACGGTGGTGTACCGGGCGTTCTTCCCGGTGCTGGCCCACCTGGAGGTGCCCGTGGGTGCCGGGGCAGCCGGCAGCTGACGACGTCCCTGCGGTCGCACCGAAAGGTGCTCTACATGGAGAAGCTGTTCGCCAGCCTCCTCTTGACCCGGGCCGACGTGCTGACGCACCCAGGGTGACCATTGCTCTTGATCCGGGCTCTCATGCTTCCCCTGGTACACCGGGCCAACGTTCGTGCGGTTATCCGCACAGTCTCATGTGTCAGTTGGTGTCAGACCTCTCCTATCTCTCCGACACAATATGTCCGTGTTGTGCGGAAACCCGCGTGCATGACTCTGGTGACGCAGTCCAAGGTGTATCGTGTTTCCTGCAGTGGTGCAGGCTGACAGCCTCCCTTTTCTTCTGATGGGTGAGGATACTGCAGAGGCACAGTTGTCACTCTGGAGCTACCTGGAGGATCGTCTCCGGGAGGAGAGCCAGCGCGTGCACGTGTCCTCCCCCACTGCGGCCGAAGCGTACGGCCCGCAGCTGCTGCTGGGGCTGCACCGCCTCCTCACCTTCTTCCTGCCGGCCCTCCTCCACCTCGGCTTCAAGGTGCGGCAGTGCACCTGGCGCGGCCGCCCGACGACGAGGTGAAGGGGGAGACGGCGCGGCAGGTGCTGGAGCGCTGCCTGGTGCTGCAGGCCCACCTCGAGCGGGCCATGAGTCCGCATGGCCTCCCCTCGGAGTACATGCGGACCATCTCCCTGGCCCTGCTGACCTGGCAGCCGTGGATGTCCCGCCTGCCGGGTGCGTCTTCGTGGAGGAGGCCGGTGAGGCGATGCTGTCGCGACTGTCGGGAGCCTGTCGCCGGTCGCCGTACGTCACGGACTTCCGGGGCACCCTGCAGCTGTTCCTTGGTCTGCCGCCGCCGTCGGGTGCGCCGCACGCCAGCCGGGGTTCCCTGCGGCTGGGGCTGGTCGCCGAGATGACCCGTCGAGTCCGCCAGCTGGCGGACCACCCGAGGGCCGCCCCTTCCCGCGCCGGGTGGACGCCACGCGGATCGCCTGGGTGGACGCCTCCGAGGTGGAGTTCCCCCGGTGGGGTCCCCGCCCATCCTGCCGGAGATCGTGGACGTCCGGGCGCTGGAGGCCCTGATGCGGACCTCCCTCCTGACCCTGGTGAGCGGCCGGGCCCTGACCCCCGACATCCTGGTGTGGATGCGGGAGAACGTCGGGCCGGTGGACCCCCAGGAGTTCGCCCGTCGCCAGCGGGCGATGGACAACTTCCTCCACCAGCGGCAGCGGCGACGCCGCAGCCCCACGCCGCCAGAGGACGTCGATGCCGCGACCGTGAGCAGGCGGGAATCCGCACAGAGGCGGCCGCCCCTGCGGAAACCCGCGCAGCAGGGGAACCTGCACAGCTGGGGACGGTACGCGCTGCTGAGGAGTCCCCGGCGGAAAGCCGCGTGCGGTTCACCCCGGAGGAGCCCACTTCCTCCGCGCCGCAGTGACGGTGCCACCGCCGGTGCCCGGCGTGGCCGGCGCTGGAGCTGCCCGAGGCGGAGAGCCTGTACGAGCCGCCCAGTACAGCGGAGTCGCTGTACGAGCCGCCGGGCACGCTGTCCGAGGGGTACGTCTCCCGGCGGCCTCGGACGGCCTCGGCAGTCTGGGGAGCTGCTGAGCAGCCGCCCGACCTCGTCTGGGACGTCGTCCTCTGACGAGGACCTCAGTCTGTCCCCTGCGGCGGTGTGTCCCTCTGGACCCAGGGACTTTGTTCGTGGTCATGGACCTTCCTGTACATCAGGGAGTCAGTCTGCGGCCTCCGAGTGTGGAAGGCGGGTCGTTCCAAGTTTGGTGGGTGTGGCGGGCGGGTTTCCGTGCAAAAGCCTTCCGCGCCTAGCAAAGGGGGGTACTCAAGGGAGGTTTATGACAAGTGATTTTCATTACGTTGTGTTTAATGGCAATTTTTTTGTGATTGAACTCAGTCCCCCACGTTTTCTGGTGGTTTATCTGAGAAAACTCTTTCAGTGGAGAGTGTTTCTGACCTTCATTTCCTCCAATTTGGTTGGTTTAGTGCCTTCCTGTTTTTCCAGACCTCTGATGGCAGCCCGGAGGCCCTCGACCCCCGCGCGCACGGCGACGGAGCTGGTGTCGAAGACCCCGACCCCGCTGGCCCGTGTCCGGAGGGGGTCTGGAGCTGGCTGACATGGTTGCCTTTTGTGGAGACAACCCTTTTCACCGCACAATTGTTGACAGTTGTCATTGCTGTGTTGTTTCTGGGGGAAGTATGGGGGGGGGAGTCGTTTCCGTTGCACGACACTTACTGAGTACGCGCTTATGTCATCCACGTCCTTCAGTTGCTCATTGACTGTGTGCGTGCGCGTGTGTGTGTGCGCGGGTTTCCGTGTAAGCGTTGCCGGTTCTGTTTGGAAGACAGGTGATTGGCTGGATTCTGTCTACTGGGCAGTTTCAGTTGAAACCATGGAAAGCCAGTCCACCTCCGCACCCCGATGTGCTGGTGCTGGACGAGACCCTCACCCGCGGGCAGGTGCGGAGGGTCGAAAAGGCCCACGTGGACAGCCTCGTCAAGGCGTTCACGGAGAATCCGCCGGTGGGGGCCCTGAGCTTCGTGGTGTGGCCGGAGCAGGGTGTGTGCTCTTTGTTTACGTGCCTGTCTGTGGCTGTCAGTGTCGGCTACCATACAGCAGGCCCGTCTGTCTGTGTGCATGAGTGACAGAATATGTCTCGTTTGTTTGGGGGAAAACAGGTATTCTAAAGGTCTAAGCGGGAATCCGTGCAGGTGACGCATTGTGATGGTCTTTGTCTTCACTGTTATCACAGCGACGGGGAAGTTCGTCATCCTGAGCGGGCAGCACCGCTTCCTGGCGGCGACCCAGGTGGCAGACTCGGCGGTGGCCGACGCGCGGACGGCGCCGCAGTGGACGGAGTGGTTCAACTGCCACACGGTGCTGGCGTCGGCCAGCCTGGAGGAGAGGCAGCGCGTGGCGGGAGCATGCAGGCCCGGGACGGGACGGTGAGGGAGATGTCCCTCAGCAGCGGGTGGAGTGGCTGGAGCGGGAGGTGGAGCGGGAGCGGCCGGGGGCGGTGCCGGACGGCGAGGCGGGGACCGCCGCCCGCCTCACGGTGAACCGGACGGAGCTGCTGAAGCGGGTGTACGTGAAGACGGGGTGCACGGAGACGTCCCACGGCAAGCTGGTGTGTGTCTCCCCCTTTTCAGACACCTGTGTGTTTTGTGCGGGTTTCCGTGTGCAACGTCTTCCATTGCGTACAGTGGACGGTTTTGTGCGTGGGGTGAGCGTTTTTTCTGTTCTCTGCATGCATAATCAGTGTGCGCATACGTCCTGAAACACCACGTATGTACCGTGCATCAAACCTTCCCCCCCCCTCACTGGCCTCTCTATAACCCCGCTGTTTGCCGCCCTTCTCCAGGACAACTGGGTGAAGTCCATGCAGTCGCTGGCGGACTGGCTGCTGCACAGCGGCCGGCCGGTGGTGGAGGCGGTGCGGGCGCTGGAGGCGCGCCCGACGACGGGGGCGGGGGCGACGACGGCGCTGTCCCCGTACGCGTTCAAGCCGATCGAGCAGCTGTACGACCCGGAGGACTACACCACGCTGACGCGGGAGATGCTGTCGGAGGGGGCGAAGGCGTCGATGGTGCGGTTGGTTCGGATGACCATTCCACTGTGTTGAACTCTGCTGGTACTTCTCCTCCACTCACAAAGACACACACACACGCACACACACGCGCCCGAGAGCAAAGGGGAAATGATATCCTATCCATGTGCGCAGTTGAACCAATTCTACAGTTTGAGTGCATACAGAGACAGTACGCGGTAAACCGCACACTGCACAGTGTGGGCTGGGGTGGAGTGAGAATGGCACTCCGCTGTCAGGGCGGTGGTGGCGAAGCTGATCCGCCACCGCACGTGGACGTGGCTGCTGATGCATCCGGACCTTCACCACGTCCACCCGACCCGCCGTATGTCCACTCTGTGCTGTCTGACTGTTTTACTATGTGCTCTCATAGTTGTCGTTTTCAGGCGGGTTTCCGTGCAAACACTTTTGTGCATTGAAAGCGGGTGCAGTGATGGAATCCTTCGCTGATACGAACGTTCTCCTGCTCAGGTACCCTGGCCATGGTCCCCAGCCTGGAGCAGAGCATGGACAGCGCGGACATCAAGGTGCCGCTCACCGGTGTCAACTGGCGCTGGACGGCGCAGCATCCCTGCGCAGGGCAATTCACAGTGTGACTGTGCCTTATTGTCTTCCTGGTCAGTTGGATGCGTAAATACGTTTTGAGCGTGGGTGGTTTGCACGGGAACCCGCGTGATCCACATAACATGAAATACTTCAGTTCACCTTGGAATGTTACGGAGTCAAATGACAGTCCTGGTGTGCAGTCAGTTTGGTTTTTCGCGTTTGTACAGATCCCTGTTGCTGTTGTACTGTTGGCGGTTTGGGGTTGTCCTGAGGACGGCCGCCGAGGGAGGCGGTCCTCCGCTCCCGCTGTGGGGGACTGAGCGCTACGCCCCCCTGCGGGCGCGGCTGGCCCAGCCGCTCGCTGAGCCCTCGGTGCGGTACGGCGGGCGCTTCTGCACGCTGGACCTCAGTGGTGGCGGCGGCCGGCGGGGGACCACGGCGGCGGCTGGCAGCAGCCGAAGAGAGGCGGAGGGGTCCCCCAGCCAGCCCACGTCTGGGGAGGGGGAGCTGTTCGAGGCCGCCTCGCCGCGGGCGGGCAGCCGGTCGACCCGGGGCCGAAGGAAGGCCGCGGAGGGTGAGGAGAGTCCGGAGCCGGCCCGCCTGGCGCACGTGGTCCCGCTTCACGCCAGCGCGGCGATGCGCGGGAGATCATGGAGCTGAACGTCGACGCGGTGGTGGTGGAGGTCCCGGACGGGCTGAGCGACGCCGACGTCCATCCCGAGCTCCTGAGGCTGTGGAGCCGCGGGGTTCCGTTCGTCGCCACGGGGAGGGCGTTCGCCATCGGGGTGCTGCAGCAGACGCTGCAGAAGGGCATGGACGTCCCCGACGAGATGCGCCGAGTGGACATCACGCTCCACCGGCCGGTGAAATCCAACGTGGACCGGACGTACCTGTTCAACGTCACCACCGTGGCGGCCCTCTTCAGCAGCAAGACGGACTTTCGGGTGTGTACATCCTACTGTCATCTCTTCTTTCTTTTTCAAAAAAAAGACAGTGGCTGCTGCTTTTGGCGTACACAGGAATCCGCACAAACTGTGACAGCACTGTCATAACACACTGTTGACTGTCGGGAGCGGGTTCTTTGGGCAACCACCCCCCCCCTGTGTGACATTCCGTGGTTCACTTTGTCTCACTCCATATCCTCCCCCTTCCCCTCCCTCAGGTCCCCCGGCAGATTACCCTCGTGGGACAGGGACAGTGCTTTGACCACACAGAACGGAAACACAAAACACACTGTCTACGGTTAGTTTCTACATTTTCCTTTAAAGAAAGTTCAACAAACCCCTTCCGGTCAGTTCAGTAATATCCAACTGGCCCTGTTCACTGTGTTGTACCACTGTGGAGGTTTCCTGTGCACGGGTTCCGCAGACTTTCGTGAGCAATGATTCCATTTTCCGCGGTGAAAGACTGGTTTCGTGTTCTGTGGTCCAAGGCTGAGTGTGCATTCCCTTTTAAGTCCTCCATCCCTCCCCCCCCCTCTCATCGGATACCGTACAGGGACAAAGCTCTGCGGGGGAGGAGGGGCCGCCCATCCTGCCCGTGGAGGTGGCGTGGTGGCTGCTGGCGCGGCTGCACGTGGAGGCCCACGACTGGGTGCTGGCGGTCACCCGCCACGCCACCCTCCGGCCGACCTGGCCACCGCTGCAGGTTCCCGTCGGGTGATCTGGGGGACCCCGACCTGCTGGAGGAGGCGGACGAGGCGATGCAGCTCCGGGTGGACCAGCTGCAGCGTGAGATCAAGGTGGCCGACGGGAAGCCGGCCATCCTGTGGGATCAGGGGGCCACCACAGTACTGGTCACACTTATTTCGTGGGGGGGGAAAGGTTTACCAATGTGTGCGCATTACAGTCCCACGATGTGTCTCATCACAACATGGAGAGAACAAGGAGTACGCGGTTTCCCGCACACATTTCAAATGCGGATTCCCGTGGAAAGGGGTGCTTGTTTGTCTGTCAGGGCAGCCCACGCACGGAATTCACAGGAGGAGGCCCCCTGTGGTCATCAACGTCACCACCGCATCACCCACCATGAACCCCTGAACGTCTCCGGCCGCGGGGGGCTGGAGGAGAGGAGGAGAAGGGGAGAAAGGAGGAGGAGGACATGCCCCCCCGGCCGAAGAAGAAGGAGCCGGAGAAGAAGGGCCGGGAGCCCTCGCCCCCGCCGCCAGCCAAGGGGCGGGGCAAGAAGGAGACCCCCGCCAAGGGGGAAGGAGAAGGAGAAGGCCCCGGCCGCCAAGGGGAAGGAGAAGGGGAAGGAGAGGGCCCCTGCCGCGAAGGAGGCCTGAGGCCCCGGTGACACCGGCCAAGCAGCCGTCGGCCAGCGGCGGCGCGGCGACGGCGGGCCGCAAGGGGGCCTCCACCCCCTCCGGGCTGCGGAAGGGGACGGCCGCACCGCCAGCAGCGGCGCAGGAGCCGCCGGCGCCGGAGACCCCGGTGGCGGGCCGCAAGCGGGCCCGCACGCCGCCGCCGGCCGAGTCCCCCGCTGGTGAGCCGGAGGACGAGATCGAGGAGATCACGCCGCGACCGCCCCCGGCACCCTTCCCCCTTGAACCTGCCTCCTTCCAAACGGATCTGCTGGCTACTTTGTTTGTTGAGGGTTGCACGCGGGAAACCGCACACGCACGTCTTCAGGTACACCCGCAGTGCAAGTCGGTGCGTGCGTTGTACGGAAACCCGCACGGAGTCTGTCACTGTGTGTTTGCGTGTCTTCAGGTGGTTTTGCATCCACATTGCCTGCATCCCTACACACAATGAATCTCAGGTCGTTGCCGTTCTGCGTTGGATTGCACGGAAAACCGCACGCGTAGCTCGTCAGCCCAGTGCTTGCACGCACACCCCTTTCTTCCCTGATCCCCCGCTTACGTGTCAAGTCCACAGGGGAGAGTCAGCCGAAGAAGAAGCCCACGCCGGCGGGCGCGCTGGAGGAGCTGCTGAACGTGTGAGCGGCGGCGCGGAGCCGACGGCTGGGCGGGCGGCGGGGCGGGCTGCGCCGTCCTCCCCGGCGAGCGAGGGGGCCAGCAGGGCCACGGCTGACCCAGCAGCTCTGCCCCTACGGAAGAGACCGCCCGCTGTTTTTTTGAACCTGGACCGCCCGTTGTTTTCTTTGTGTCACACCCCGGACTGCCCGATGCATTTCACTTCAAACCCCTCTGGACCTCAAACCCCTCTGGACCCGGGACCCCCTGGACCTCTGGACCCCTTTTTCACACCAGCTCATCGGACACCCCCACCGCCGTGCCAGGTCCAGGGCACAGCGTCTGTTTGTCACCCCCACTCTCTGCACAACCGGTGTGTGAAGAAGGGGTTTTCTCTCGTTCGTTTTGTGGATGTCTGCAGTGGACCCCCCCTCTCTGTCTGTAACACGTAGTGTGCCCTGGACCGGGGACCACACCCCATCCCGGCCGTGCCTCGTTTGTCCCGTTGGTCCCTTTGCCCCTGGGGACCGGGACCACCCAGAGACTTCGTCTCTCTCTCTTTCCCCGGACCTCACTTTCCCCCCAAGGACAACGCAGGCTGTATCCGCACACACTCTCCTCTCCCCCTTGTCGCTGTCGCTGTGCCCTGTGCGCGTCGCAGTCTCTGGCAGGCGGGCGGTGAGGGGGGCACGGTTTCAGAGGAGGACTGCCAACACAAAGGGTCCCCATTGGACGTCAGGTTCGTTCTCAGTTCAACGTCTTAAAGCGTTTGTCATGTGTTTTGCACGGATAACCGCACACCTTCACTTTTTTGTATACCTTTGTCATTCAGCCCCTCTCTGGTGTCAGCACCCCTCTCACAAGGTTCCCCGGTTGTGTGCGGTTTCCCGTGCACCACCTCATCTTTCAAAAATTATGGAATACATTCGGCAGGGGGTTGGTTTCCCCCTGCCGTCACTGGTCGTTCCCACTCCTGAGTCCTCCAAAAACGCGCGGGTTGCTTACGCGGGTGCCTCTCCGTCACAGGTTCCCCATGTCACCCCCTCCCGGAGGTGGGGTCCGGCGGCGCCGTGACACGGCCGGGGCTCCGACGGCCAGGTTGTTCTCCCGCCCCTTCTCCGTTTGCACATTTTCGACCGGGTTTCTGGGGGGTGTGTCACAAACCCACCCCTTTTGGACCATTAAATATGAAAATTGGCCACAGGTCAAAACAGTGAAAACAGGCGGAAACCCGCACACAATATTGGGTTTTTATCCGGCACTAAAATTTAGTGTACCATTTTCGGGGGGGTGGCATACACGGGAACCCGCGCACGTGGGACCGTCCAAAAATGGCACAAATTTTGGGCAATT